>JAHHUM010001390.1:0-42757 GCA_036173005.1 Crenichthys baileyi | reverse complement strand
GATTCATTATGCTATTCAAATTATCACTTTTAGGCACACAACTGCACCGAAATTCCCATGTTTAAAGCAAATTGGGTAGTTACAGAGGTTTGCCTTGTCAGGTGTTTTCATAGAGGTATCACAGATACATGATAGTGGTGAAGGTGATCTGATATGACTTTATTTTATTTTATTTCTTACAATGACATATTTGCTCAGCAGTAACTAATTAATTATTGTCAAGGAGCACCACCTCTAAATCTTGTGGTTTTTGTAAGTTCTAGTGTGTTTCAGGCATTCTTATTTTTTTCACAAACCTTTGCATACTGGCTTAATACTGGTTTAAGAAATAGTACCATTCTATAATCTTGGTCGTGTGATGTTGTACACTTAAGGGTGTATTTTAATGGTGTTGAAATATGATGAAGACAGGAATATTTATATTCTGAACATCTACTGACAGAGAATGTACTTTTAAAAGTGTGACTCTAAATAATAAGTAATAGAATGTCCAAACAATTTAGACATTACTGATAAATAATGTTGAAAAAATGTTGTCTACCAATGGAAGCAGAAATTTGCAAAAGCAGCTGCTCTTTAATGTTTTCGAAGTTATAGGAATTTCTTCTTTAATTTGTCATGTCAGTGCTATACTGCCACCTGTAGGGTTTTTCAAACATTACTGTAATTGCTGTCATGATATCTTACGTTTTTGTGCACAGTGATTAAGGCTATTCAAACCTGATCAGGGTAAATTATTAATGAATATTAGCCTTTCAATCAGTCATTTCAAAACAGAAATAGTACATAGGCTCCTGCTGAGTGAAAGTTGTTTTTATGTTCTTGGCTAAATTCTTTTGTAAGCATAATCAGCAGGAGCAAGATGTGAGTTTATTCAAGACTGTAGCTTTATGCGTGACAAGTTGAGCTAAAATTTCTGATTCTCCATGCAAATAATAAGATTAGAAATCAGAGCAGAAGTACGTGCACATGCAGGGTATCTGCATCAACACACTGTTTATGAGTGTGTAGCTCTATTATCAATTTGTTATGATTTCAGTTTTTATATACCTTTTAAAAAATATAAGAATTAAGGACAAAAGACCTTGTTTCTCAAAGTTCTACATCTATTCCAAATAAAAAAACAAAAAAAAAACAAAAAAAAATTAATCTCACTGAGATTAAAAAGTTTAAATATTTCACTTAGAAATATATAAAGGTTAGTAAGTCTCTGTCTGTGTATGATTGCACCCATGCAGTACAGAAGCATAGTGAAACAATCAAAGTCTGATTTGAAAACTCTGAAAATTGTTGAACCATTTTTGAATAACACAAGCCTAAATATTTAAGAATTGAAACTCCAGAAATTTTCCATATTTGTGTGTGTGTGTGTTTGGAGGGGGGGGCTGCTATCTCCAGCAGAAGATGTAGTAGGTCACAGTCTATCGCCGACCACTGTCTAGGGTGGTCAATGATAACTGTGGCCACCTGTCTATGGAAAATGTTTGTTTGTGTGAGACACGATGTACTCAATTTTGTTTTTGATTTTTCCTGATTATAAGAAAATTGTACTTTTAAATTGATTTTTTTCAACTTTTTTGTTTTTGTTTTGTTTGTTTTTTATTACTCTGTTTTGTTTTTAACTTATAGTCTGTTACTTCCAGACATCTGGAAAATAAAGGTACGATTAAATGATTTGGGATGTGACTGACTTGTGAGATACTTGATGATACTTGATTCTGCTGGAGGTTTCTTCCTGTTAAAAGGGAGTTTTCCCTCTCCACTGTCGCTACATACATGCTCAGTATGAAGGATTGCTGCAAAGTCAACGCCAGTGACTGTCCATTGTTTTTAAATCATGAGTCAATGTTTTATCACATACTTAATTCACTTTTTGACTTAGTATTGTTCTGATGAATGAATGTTTAATGGGGTGTATCGTTAATTCAACACTGCTAAACATTTGAAGCTGAATAACTTTATTTGGTAACGAACAGTTAAATGTTGATCTTATCCTTATATGAATTATGTTCCTTCTTTTCACCGTGACTTACGCGTACTTGGATATTTACAGCTATTTAACAACAGAAAAAATGTGTTTCTTTGTTTTTTTGTACAGCTGCTAAAACATTTTCAGTCACTGTGCCTCTCACGCACAGTAATAAACTGCAGAATTTCCAGGCTTCAGGCTGTTCATCTGCAGATATACCTGCTGCTTGTTGTTATCTCTGGTGATGGTAAAGCAGCCTTTAACTGAGGGAGAGTAGTATTGGGTGCTACCACTTGGGCTACTTATGTATGCAATCCACTCCAGTCCTTTCCCAGGGGCCTGTCTGATCCAGTTCGTTTCATAGCTGCTGAATGTAAATCCGGAGCCTTACATGTCAACTTATGAGATTCTCCTGGTCTTTTGACCACTGGCTCAGATTCAGTCAATGTCTGACCATTGAGACCTGTCAAACAAAGCAAAACGTATGCATGCATTTCTTTTAGTGGCACAAATCTTAATTTGGCATCTAAAAATGTGTTAAAAGCCTTACCTGTCCAGCAGATAGTTAAAAGAAGAAGCCCTGCCCTATAATCCATCATGCTAACTTGAGTGTTCAAGGTGTTCTGTTATTTACTCTGCAGTCATAAATAAAGAGGGACAGACATTTGAGTTTTGCATTAACTCCGCTTAACACCACCATGTCTCATCTCCCCAGTCATTTAAGCAGAAATGGCAGATATTTAGGTTTTTTTTGACTCCACATAAGATTAATGGAAAAAAGAATGCAACCATCAGAGGGTGCACTGTACTATATCAGTTAAACAATAAATTAGAACTGGCTCCCTATTTTAGATATAGTGAAAATTTAGACATATTTTTTATGCATAGGTTAATTTTTATCACTATTTAAATCTGCAAGATCAGGAAAATTGCTCATTTTTAAGGTGTGATTTGGGTATTTTTGGGATTTGGGTTAAGGAAACACCACATTAAATAAACTTTACCCTTTTTGGTAAAATTTTTATTTATTTCCTATTTGGTATCGTCAGCACTGAATGGATTTTGAGACATGTAGAAAACCTAATCACCTGCGAGCACCTAGAGCACCTGCATATGTACGCGTCAATAAGGTAGGATTCTTCATGCTGTTTAAGTACTGGTTGAGACTGAAAGTCTGGCTGAAAACACCTGGGAGGAAAAACTGTTAAATCCATGGATTTAAACTAAAAAAAGAATGTGTAAACAAACACAAGCTGAAGAAAGGAAACAGGCTTAGTTAAAGTCATTTTTAAATTTGTTGAGCATCTGTTTGCTGGCTGGGTAAAGCTAAAATATGAAGGTAGATATGTTTCAAAATATCCAAGCTTGTATTTTGGATATAAACATCTGTGAAATACGATGTGAGAAGTTGCACTTTTGAAAATTTTACTTGTGTAACTAAATATTTACTTGTACCAAAAACACGTGCACATGTCGGGTCATCCATTTTGGCTGAATGGACGACTGGGCTGCACAGGTCGACGTGAACCGGAGCAATGGGCTTTGGAGCTCTGACATCGTCAGAGCTTATAAAAAGCTGAGGAAACAAACTTTTAGCCACCATTTACCAATCGTAGTTTATGACGTTAGGGGGCATCTCTGGAGAAATAGAAGCTTGCAGGCAGGTTTACTTTTCCTTCACACTGGCCATTCCCAGAAGAGCTTGAAGGCTCGAAATCTGTCTATTACAAGAAGATCAGAAGATTCATATTCCCCGAACGAAGACCGTTAGACGCATCCAGTCATTAAGTCATTAAGAACTATCTTCAGCATAAAGAACAAGAATTACTGGAAGTGATGGTATGGCCCCCGCAGAGCCCTGATATCAACACCATAGAGTGTGTCTGGGATTACATGAAGAGACAGAAGGATGTGAGAAAGCCTACATGCACAGAAGATCTGTGGTTAGTTCTCCAAGATGTTTGGAACAATCTACCAGCCGAGTTCCTGCAAAAACTGTGTGCAACTGTGTGTCACTGCATTTTGTTGATTGATGGAAGTAAATGATTAGCGCTTCCATTTTTGAAAGCATTCTTTTGTTTACAAACATCATGAATTTTAACACAAATGCTGTAACACAAAGATCAAAAATATAAAATGAAAAAGCACATGCAAAATTAAACAAAATTGATGCTAACATAATGCAAATATTGACGTATGCTGCCTACCTGTTCGGTTAGTGATCGTATGATAGACAATCCATAAAATTTTGGTGTAAAAATTCCCTTTGTACTTTTTTTATAGTCATGTTTTCATAGTCAACTGTACAGGCGCTGTATCCAGCACCTGTACAGCTCAGTTTGTGGTTTTCACCTGGCCTTTTTATGTGACCAACAACACCTATCAGGGTTAAAAATGAAAACATTAAGTCTAAGCATCAAACTTAAATTTAAAATATATATAAGTCATTGAAAATAAAGAAAATTGTCTTCACAAGCCAAACAGCCCCATCCTGCTGTCCATCATGTGAACTTTGACCACTGCTCTCTGTCACCATCCGCAGTCATATAAGTGTTGAGGGAGATTGAATTTTTGCATTGACTCCTCCTAGAATGATAGAACAAAAAATGATTGAAATCAGGAAAAACTGAATAATATGGCTGGTCAAATGTTTGCTAATTTAATTACTACTGAGATATTGCAATACATGAAAAACACCAGATGGACACATCTTAACTCATGAAGAACTGACTGTGTGAAGAACTGAAACAGCTGTCAAAGTTCTAACTTTAGCTCAGAGAGCTAATCCACTTTAAGGCATTTTCTGAATCTCTATAAAGTAAAGGTTTTAGGTCTTGTTCCACGCATGTACACTCCTTTCTGTTAGCTTTGGGGAAAAATGTTTTTCCTACTCCCAAACAATCTAACTGTGAATTTAGGACTTCTTGATTACTGAAGATGTTGGTTTTTGGTTTTCATTTGTGTAAAAAATGTAAAATTAAAATCAATCCTAACCGAAGTTTCATCTTCATCTTTCATCTTAGTAAATATTCTTGGACATAAATGTTTTGTTTAAAATGGATTGCCTTATAAGGTCGTGTTACTGCTAAGATAAAATAAATACCTCATTAATGTTCATCACACTGGTCATTCAATATAAACCTCCAGGTGCTGCTTTTCTAACAGTTAAAAAAGTTTCACTGACTGCCCCCTAGTGTTCAAACATCGACAACTACAACACACGAAGTCACACCACAGCTTCCAGTTTGACGTACTCTGCTGTAATTATCTAAGCTCAGTTGTTTGAATGAGACAGAGTCTTACATGAAAAATGTACTGTGGTTCAGTTTGCAGACAAAATAAGGATAAAAAAGGTAATTACAGGTTTTCATCCAACCTTAGGACAAAAAAATAAGTTTGAATAATTGATTTTGAGTTCAGAACAGAACGGATTAGAACCTCTAGTCATCTTCTAAAAGGTTGCAACATTTTTCTCATCCCAGCTTCAAAAAGCCATCATATTTTTTTGCCATCAGATTAAATACTAATTTGTTGATTTATGGATTAATACTGAAATATATAAAAGCTATTTATTTCTACACTTTTCTCAGAATGTTTTCAATGGCAGTTTTTCTGATTTTTGTAAAATTAACATAAAACAATCATTAAAACCTTGCTTACTTTTTGTTGTTATTAATATATATATATATATATATGTTTACAGCTCTACTTTCTCTTAAAGAGCTTAAATGAAACACACTGATGTTGTTCATTTAGATTTTAATGCAGGTCTGCAGGTTGGATCATTATGGAGAGTATTTTTATGAAACATAGTATATTGCTTCTAATTTGTAAGTTTAATGTATTTTAATATTCAACATGGTCACCATCCAGAATGAGCACCGCTGCACACATAGTGTGATCTCCATCAACACCAAATGCTGAAAAGTTCTGTTGCATTATACCCCAGTCAGTTTATTACACTGTGACAAGGCCTCAGGAGTGGCATCATTAACAAGGAAGACAGACCTACTTTTTGAAGGACTGAGCTTTCATCCTCAGAGAATGTTCATTATGCATATAAAAAAAGAACTGTAACATAGGGGGCATTGTTCCCATTGCTCTTCCTCGCAGTCCAGTTCACATCTTTGTCCTGTCCAGTGCATGTAATAGACTGTCATGCTGTAACCAGATATAACATACGACATCTTTACTGTCTCTACAGGACATTTCAATGTTGAGGAAGACTGTGAATACTCCTGGGAGAAAACAAATCACCATCGTGATTTATCTATAATCGCTTGGTGGACAATAACCCAAAAATTCAACAGGCTTAATTTTTCACTGTTTCGAGACAAAAAAACAAAAAAACTTCAAATGACAAAGGTTATACTGTTTAGATCAGAACCGTACACAGTAAGACTATTACATTTGTCAGTGTTACAAAGATACATCAGGAATGTTTAAAGTCTGCTTTACAGATTATGAGATACTTAAATATACATCAAATAATAATTAACAATAATAATAATCAAGTTCATCTGCTACCAATTCTTATTTGTTTTTGTATAAAAATGTGTAACTCTGTTTTTCTGACTTCTCTGTTTTGTTACACCTCTCTCTGTAGTTTGTATCACTATGTAACTCTTGCACAGTGATAAACAGCTGTGTCTTCAGGCTGCAGATTCTGTCCTGTTATTGTTATTATTCCAGCAGAAGTGTCTCTGTTGCAGCTGAACTTGTTCTTCAGAGCATTATTTGGGGCTATGCTCCCATCACTCCACATGGTTAAAATCCAATCAATTGTTTTTCCTTTATGCTGTCTGATCCAACCTGTTGCATAGTTGGTATCAGTCAGAGAGTAACCAGAGACTCGACAGGTGATGGTCAAAGACTGTCCAGGCTGCACAACCTTGGAGGCTGGCTGGGTGAGATCAATGCAGAACACACCTGTGGAAACACAGATAAACATTAACACAATGATCTGTCTGAACATTTACTGTTTCAAACAAAATATGAGTGAAAACTCCTCACAGGATATCAGCAGCAGGACCAGAGCTACAGAGAACATGGTTGATGCTGGAGCTGAACTGAGAGCACCTGCTTCCTCTCACAGACACAAGCTTCACTTCCTTTAAGAAGCATTTATTTGCATATGGGTAAAATGATATTTAAAGTTTAAGACAGATTCTTGTTTAATTAACTCATAAAGAGAGGTCTCTTTGTCAATGTCTCGTAAAGTTGGGAATGATGGGATTGAGATTAATCTTTCATACATTTTAAAACAAAATTTAACAGCTTCTTTTTCAAAATCTAAAACTTTATTTGTTTCAGATTACAACCAAAAGGGAATTTCCTGGGTGCCATAATTTAAAAATGAGATCAGACTCAGACAATACTGCTCAAGTAGGAGGTGTTCAAGAAAAAGATTCCTACTTTGGGGATTTGAGAAATGCAATTTAGGGATGACATATTCTTATTAATTTTTTTGTATCTTCATAGATATGATGTGCAAGGTGTAAATAGTTAACAGAAAAAATGCAAAGGAAATACTGCTTCATTAAAGTGGTCATCAAACATTAAATAGCACTTTATTATATTCTTTTATTCTTCTGATGCTTAAAATGACAATGAAAATAAATGACCTTACTTCCCTCTGGTGTCCTTCTGATAAACCCCCCCAAAGCTTCATGAAATAATGAAACCATACAGATCTTTGAGTCCAAAATCCCCACTTGAGCTACTGGAGGTGAGTCACTTCAGAATATTGTCTTGTAAAAGCTACTAATTGGTTGTAGAGTTCTACTATAATTGAGATTGTGTGATTATAGGATATGCAGCAAACACTTTATAGTCTGTTATTTTAAATTTTTTTTGTATTTACAGTTTTGTTTAATTTTCTTTTTGTATGTGCTTGTTTGGCCTTGGTCATATATTACTTTCAATTAAACCTGATTTACTTCCAGTCCAGATCTTTAAGTAACCTATCTATACTAATAACAAGGCGCAGATGGATATAAATTATTTCTGCAAGCAGACTTTTTGTGCAGGTCTGTGGAGTCACTAATACGCACACAGTAATAAACAGCTGTGGCTTTAGGCTGCAGATCCTGTCCTGTTAATGTTAGTGTCCCAGTAGATGTGTCTCTGTTGTGGCTGAACTTGTTATTTGAAGCGTTAGGTTTCCAACAATTACCACCATCCCACTGATAAAAAATCCAATCCTTCAACTCAGGTTAAAAGTCTGGGTGTGAACTCTATCTTTTCATTCTCATATTAACATCACCCAATGCGCCTACTTCCACCTATGCAACATTAACCGCCTCCGCCTGTCCCGCACTCCTGCCACTACCGCAATCCTAGTCCACAGTCTTGTCACATCTCACCTGGACTACTGTAATTCTCTACTCTTTGTCCCCCCCCCACAAATCACTCATAAAGAAATGTTTACTTTTTATACAACACATAGAAGTTCTACTAAATCTGCCTTTATTTAAATGTCTTTTTAAGTCAATAGAAAACTTGTTTTCAAAGTATGACACACTTCAATGCCTTTCACATAGACCATTGTTTGTCAGTTTTTGTTAGAGCATTGTCACCTCCTGTGTCACTGTGGTTCTTGAGCACAATAATAAACCGCTGAGTCTTCTGGTTTCAGACTCTTCACTGTCAGAGAAACTGTGTTTCGCGAAGTATCTTTGGTGATAGAAAATTGGCCTTGTACATTTTGGGCAAATATCGTGCCAGTGCCACTGTCTATGCGGCCAATCCATTCTAGTCCTTTTCCTGGTCTCTGACGAATCCAGTGCAGCCATGCAAGAGAGATTCCTTGTACTGTACAGGACAGGGTGGTTGATTGTCCTGCTCTCTGGACCACTGGTTCAGAGGAGGTGAGGGACTGACCCTGGGTGACTGAAACAAAGTTTTTGAGTTTTGAGATCGGCAGACATCAGAGAAGTCTTTTTCTTAGTCGGATCCAGAGTTCACTCACCTGCAATAAGTGTTAAGAGGAAGACACTTCCTATGACTGCCATGGTTACAGCTGAGGTTGCAAATACAAAAGCGGCTTTGGTGAATATATACAGCACAAGTAGAAACGGGTGGAGACTGGAGATTTACATATTTTCCTGTGAGTGTGTGGAGACAAACAGCATAAACAATAAAATCTAGATTTCAGCAAGAACAAATGTAGAGTTTTACCAAGGCAGAGGTAAATGTTAATAGCAAAGCAGTTGTTTTGAGAACAACTTTTCACACATTTTTTCTGTAATTCAAAGCCTGAAATAATTTTGATGGTGAATGTTTCTGAATTCGAGAGTGAAAACAACATTTATTAATCACTCTAAATGTTTGTTGAATTCAAAGCCTATTAGCAAAGCTGAGCGAGAATGTCGTCTTTATAGCAACAGAGATCAGAAAGCTTGACACACGTATCTTTATTTTATCCTTAAACAAACTGTAGCTGCATCTTTACATGTTTAATTGCATATAAATGTTACTCTAACTTTTACGTAATGTCCATTAGTGTTCTGTTTCTCACCTTTTTACCTGCACTAGGTCAATGTCCTTTATTTCCAGCAGAATATTGAAATCACTCTAGATCTGTTAATTGGTAACATCTTCTAAATCTTGTTTAAAAAAACAACAACAAAACTATTTTAAAACCTTCTACAGGAACCATTACAATTATTGAGAGTTGGAACAGACTTGCTTAAAAAAATCTGAATTTTATTTTAACTGACTGATTAAGACTTTTGGGCTTGGAAACTTGTTTGAATATTCATATTTACTATAACTTTAATTAGAGAGTTGGTAAGGTTAATATAAGTCACCTGTCTGTTCATTCTGCAAGTTTATTACCAACTAGAACACATATATACAAATTAACCTAACAGGCTTTGGACTGTGGGAGGAAGCCAGAGTACCCGGTGAGAGCCCACCCATGCGAGAACATGCAAACTCCATACAGAAAGACCCCCAGCCGGGAGTCAAACCCAGGACCTTCGTGCTGCAAGGCAACAGTGCTACCAACTGAGCCATCATGGAGCCTCTTTTTTTCTTCTTTTTTTTGTAAACTGATGAAGCCATTATGTGGACTTTCGAACCAGGATTAAAGAGGTTACCATTGGATTCCAAACATTCTCTGAAGAAAATATTTTCTTTTCTTTTCAGATTTCTACTCTTATCTCATTTTCTCTCCAGATAGTCTGAATTACTGTTACATTCATTCCTAAACATAATAAATAATGATAATCAGTTTCTCCTCCATTGCCCATCACAAATATTTATTAATTATTTATTAACTTCACCCCGCTGCCTCCGTGTTCACCTGCACTTGGGTCCTTCCACAAACTAAACATGACAAGTGCAGCCTCCCTCTATTGCTTCAAGCCTCCTTGGATGCTTCCATTTACAGAATAAACAGTTAAGCTAAAAATTATTCTCAATGAAGTTTTATTTTGTTATTTGAATTTACTCTTGTGTTTCTGGCTACCCCCCAAAATATAGCTTGATATTCTCTGTAAGTTTGTGATCTCAAAAACTACTTGAAGTTGTTTTTGAATGCTGGCCTTTTTGTATGCATAAAGAAGAAAAACAATATTGCTTTTGGCAGTCTGCTGTTTTTATTTCTTTCTAACAAGGGCTGAGGGACCCTTTCTCAATGGATTATTTTGTCTAACCCAGAATCGTTGACATTGGTTAATTTTCTGTAAAGAGTATTATTCTAAATGTTTTGAATAACTACACCCCCTTGGAGTGGGATATAGTGAGTGTAAGCATACATTTTGTGTTTCTGCTCCCGACGTATCGGACCAAGTCCCAAAATTTGAAAACAGAAAATTCAAACACCAACACCAACTTTTCTCACATGTCCAGACATTTTACAACCTGTCTTGTGGGAATCAATTTTTTTTTCCCGTTTTGTAATCCAGCTGCAAATAGTGGTGTGACACAAAATATATAGGTGTGCCACTGGTGTTCTATATCACAGCTGAGAGCTTTGAAATTGATTTGTGAGGAGAAAAAGGATGCAAGCATTTAGGTTTATGAATTTATTTTTATATAGTCTGCAAGTGAATTTGAACAATTGGATGATTTTCAAGAGTAGTTCATTCCACAATGAAGGCAAGCCAAAGAACCATCCTGTAAGCATTTACCTCCAGAATGAGCAAAATACTAGCTAGATGTAAAGTAAATAGAAAACTGAATTGTCTTCTTACTGAAGAAACAGGCCACTCTTTATGACTGCCGATGTGATAAGTATGCAATTAGCAACACCATGGTTGGCAGTTACTCACATGCATGACATCAAGTATTTTTTTACATGTTTGGTTAAAAGGTCTTAGAGATATACATAAGCATTTCTATTCGAATGAAAATGTAGCAAAGGCACTGACTCCATGATCTTAATTTTCATTTAAGATGACATATGGATAATTTCATTTTCTGGTCATTGTGGGTTTTTGTACAGGTCTATCAGTGACTTGTGTCACTGCGGAGGAGCTAACAAGCACACAGTACTGAACAGCAGTGTCCTCAGGCTTCATATTCTCTTCTTTTACCTTTCCATATGAAATACCAATGAAACCTTCTCCACAGAACATAATTTAACTCTGAAGAACTTCTTTCTAAAATAAAAAGAATCCACTTTATTAGTTTCCCTTCACCACTGCCTGGTCCAGCCTGTTCCATAGCTGCTATCATTTAAAGAATAACCAAGACCTGGCAGCTGATGGTCAAAGACTGTTCAGGCTGCAAAAGTTTGGAGTCTGACTGGATGAGTTAAATCAATAAAAAACACACCTGTTTTGTATCCCAGTCATTGCCCTGGATATTTAACCTAATGAATGGGGTTATTAGTCTAAATCCACCAGAAGCTCCTCATAGGATCCAGTCATCAACAGCAGTATCGGTGCTACAGAGAGCATGGTTAATGGTTAACAGAGATCATGGTTAATGTCAAAGCTAAACTGATGAAAGTTCTTCCTCTTACTGCCATACTCACTCTTCACTACCTTTCAGATAAAATGTAGATATTTTTTGCATATATTTTTATTCAGATTATCTACATATTTAATTGTGATATGTAATTGGATTGTAAAGAACACTTGTTTAATGTTTACTATAAACGATAAAAAATATTTCATATTACATCGCTGCTCTTTATTTTTAAACATGACAAAGTAGATTCTAACAACTGCGAGAATTAAATTAAGATTATTCTATTATATTGAGGTTTTTCTTTAAATATGCATTAAAACAGATTTGTTGAAAGTCCGCCTGCATCTTCGTTAGTTACACTAAATTCCTTTTTGTTCATGTTTATATCTTAAAAGTTTTCTAAAGAATAATTATATACCAACAGACCTCGTGAAAGCAATACACCTTGCAGAGGCTTTAAAGCAAGTTTTGAGAAATTCAGTTAATATTTAGTGAAGTGTATGTCGAATCTTAACCTGATTTATGAGCAGGCCAGCTCCACTCCACTCAGCCGTATTCCGACTGTTTCCAGAACTAGTTTTTTTTTACCCGCTACTGGCTTTCTTGGTCCTTGCTCAGAACCATGAATGGAAAAGAAGCAATACAGACCACAATAAATCTGTCCACAAGCAGGGTGTTACTGTTTCACATTTGTTGGTTTATGTGTAACACAGAGGTACATTTTGAGCTAAAAAGAAAAACAGGTTTCACTCTAGTGTTTAAACAAATTGAGCTGATCCAGGGTTTATGCAGTGTCCTAAGAAAGTATTGAAAAGTCTTTAATTTAATAATTTCTCTTAAAAAAGTTTTAAATAAGCCCAAAATCTCCAAAAAAGCTCTCAAATTACATTTAGATGCGTCCTAACTTTGTAAATTTCATCAATACTACTGTGTTCCTTAGGCTTTTTTGAGAAATGTAGGCATTAAACAAAATGTCAGAGCCCTTAATAAAGGGCAGTAAACAGCCTCTAGGGGAGGAATTTAACACATAAGATGCAGACTTATAGTATATCCCTAAAAAAGAAATCTCCTTTAAAAACTGGCCTAGTTTCTGGCCATGGTTTTATAGAAAAATCTATACATTTCGGGGGGTTTATTCTCCCTTTCTATGAAAAAAGTGTATTTTTAACAAGGTTTCCATTGAATTCAACAATTTCAGTATCTGGCTTAAACACCATATCCCCAAATCCATGTTATGCTACCCAGAATTAGCATGCCAAGAACATCCTTGCTTGTCACCCAGCTTGCATGGCACCTGATCTCAACTTTAGATAGTATACAGTAAGCTTTATAACACATAAAATAGATGTTGTTCAAGTTCATCCATCTACCTATTGTCTTCTGCTTATTCAATAATGGGTCAAGGGGGTACAGATCCAGGAGAGAAACCCTAACATCTCTCTCCCCATTGACACCTTCCAGCTCATTCTATGGGATCCAAAGGTGTTCCCAAGCCAAACGGGATCTATAGTCACTCCAGCAAGTCCATGTTGGCTGACTGTAACATCCACCAATCCGATGTCTTTAGTGGGTATAAATGATAGGCTTTTTTTTTCCCTCAATTGATACTTCAAACGATTTTGTCACTAAATAATAAATAATTATTTTTTATAACTTAAGTAATAATATAACATACAGTGCTATGTCTACCATTGTGCCATTTTGTAAATAGCTGGGGTTCGTCAAACTTACCCAATGTTTTATTATAAGCTGTTTTCATATTGATTTTAAGCTGATGTCAGTGCAGATGTTATAGCTTTTTGTACTGTATTTACTATTTGTAGTAGTGGGTTTTGTATCCTGTTAAAATGTAAATAAGAGAACAAAATTCATCATTTTGGTTTTGTCAGCATGTTTAAACTGTTTTCCTAGTTCAATTTAAATGTTTCAAAATGTGACTACACATTGGCCAAACACATTCTAGAGAATGAAAAAAGAAATGCTTTGTCAAAGTAGTAATATTGTTATATCCAGCCAGTGTTTGTGTTTAGAGTTTGTGTTTTTGTTTATTTCTCCTGGTCTGGTCCTTAGTTTACCCTTGGTTCCGTGGTAAATGGTTTCACTCCTTCTTTTTACCGCAGCCTAGCTTGCACCTGTTTCTTGTTTCTCTTAATTACCTGGTCTTGTTTTTCATTGGTTCCCACTGCATTTCCTCTTTGTATATAAATGCCTTAGTTGTCTTTGTTCCCCGCTGTGTCCTGGGTCATTCTTCTCCCTGTGTTCTGGTCGTACCTGGTCGTGTATCCTTTTTTTCTGGCCTGGTTCTGGTTTCCATGCCTGATCCGTGAGTGAGAACAGCAAATCTCGGACATCATTCATCTGACTCCTGGCGTTTCCTTTTCTGCATTTTGGTCCTACCCTCAACCGCACATCAAATATTACTGATCAGATGGCTCCACCTGATGTGTCTTTATCATCCCAAACTATTCTTTTTTTTCTGTAATGACTTACTTAAATCCCATAAAACAAAATAGTCTATATGTCAAGGTTTTATAAGAACATGTTTAAATCTTTACTTACACTTTGTCTTTAGTAAATGAAACATTTGATGCATAGGGTGTCTGGTATAATTATGTTCTACTGTGTCCTTTAACAGAAGCTCACTCCTAGATAAGGACTTTCAAAAGAAATATGCAAAAATGGTTTTGTAAAAGCTTGACCATTTAAAAGTTTTCTGATTAAAGCTTGTCTATGTTTAAAGCCTTCTAGCTAAGAAACACTTTGAATGTGTCTATTGTAGTGAACCATTATAAACATACAATTTTGAATGGTTTAGTTCAATAAGGGTCTGCAGGATTTTGTACATCAATACACAGCAGAATCTTCCATTTTTAGACTGCTCATGTGCAAATACAGCTGCTCTATGCTGTTGTCTCTGGAGACAGTAAAGCGGCCTTGAACGGACTGAGAGTAATAGTGGGTGACTGTGTCAGAGTCTGACCATCAACATCTGTTATTTAAGAAATACATAAATTAGTCACTATCTGTAAGTTAACAAACAGATTACAGAAATAAATAAGTAAAATGATTTACATTCACAGAAAATAAAAATGAGAAACAGTCCTCTCCTCCAGTCCATCATGTCAGAACTGAGAGCGCACAGATCTCTGCGTACTCTTCATGGTCGGATAAAAAGAGACTGCAAAGATTCATATTTTGCATTGACCTCGCCCAAAAATAAATATAGCGGACAAGTAACTTTGGCTAATAAGTTTGCATATAATCTGTTATTCTTGTAAAGCTGAAGCTGTTGATAGTGTTAAATCCTACCATGTTCTTTAAGTTCAAAATGCATTTTATTTTATTAATTCCCAATACCCTCTCTGATTGCAAGGTGGTTGATCCATCTCAGGGCCATATTTTTTACACATGTTGAATTTCCATTCCACTATATATATATATGTTGTTTCATTGTGTGAGAAAGCTCAAGCAGTTAAACTGAATGGTGAATCATGCAAACATTTGACTGAAATGCTCCCATGAGAGAGATTCAAAAGGAGTATTTTAAGGTGACAGGGTGAGAAACTATATTTCCAATAAACATTAAATGCATATTCTATCTATAAGTGACTAAAATTGGGTTTCACGAACAGCTTTAACCTAGATCTCTAATAGCACAGTGGATCAGTATTTGATGAATATAATCAAATTGTAAATATAATAACTATATGTCTCTATTGTCTCTACAAATTTTTTTTTTTCAGAAGCACATTTAACTCATATATACTGACATATAACATCTTTGTAGGTAATACTGGTGATTCCAGTCTATATGTGAAGTAAATTATGCATTTAGCTTTGTTCAAATTATAGAACAAACTTATTGTTAGTCAAGATTTCTCTTTTAGAAATATCCTCTATTGACTGAATATGTTTTTGTAGTTACTATATTATTACAAACCTCCTCTTCTGATTAGCCAACCAACATTAGAAGTAATGAGAACATGGTTCACACTGAAGCTCAGCTTATTCTCTGATTCAAACATTCTGAACCCATTCATAGTCTTAAACATATTGTGTGAATTTATCCCCAGTATTGCTTTCAGTTATGGTTTGAATTTTGTGCCCTTCCAAATTTAAATTTATTCAAACGTCCACTGTCCTCCATCAGTATGTTATATCCTTCTGACAACCAACAGCAAAGACAGAGCAGGTTTTCTTTTTTTGTTGTTGATGTCAGCATTAAATTGTTTATATTTTTCAATGTTTTCAATTCTTTGGTCTTTGGAAATTGTTTATTATCAAGTCAATATATTTTTTTTCTGGACTAATGAGTTTCTAAGATGTAACAATTGGGACCCAGTCATGGGTTACAACATTAAAGGCCAGTAAGAACTTTTCTGGAACTTGCAAAATAAATCGCATTAACCTACTTGCAGCACAGCCAGGAACAGAAGGAGAGCATGGCATGCCTTCCTGCGTGCACGTTGAGGTAGTGAGAGCTACCCCGCCGCATTGTGGCCACTCAAGGAGCCGAACGTGCCTTTGTCGTACGGTTCGGCCGGGGCAGGTAAAAGCCCTTCCCCACAGCTATGAAGGTTCGCTGCAAGCTAACCCTTTGTTTACCCACATGTGGATGTTTTCCTCAATGCCCAGGACAACTCTTCCTAAGCACGGTTCACGTAAGAGGTAGTGTTTGGGCAGAAAGATTAGTTTACAGTTAAATAATCTAAATAATATTCATTTTAATGACATGTGTTTTTGTTTGTGTTGTAAAACTCAGCTAATGATGTGTTGTGTTTCAAAGTTAAGACAAACTTTAGATAAAGTTTCTTTTGTTACCTCCAACCGCTAACGGATAAGAACACGTGCTCCTCCACTTTATGAGTAAGCTGCAAATCATTTACCCGGAAAGGTTGGTTGTTTCTGATCTAGGAAAAATATTTCCTTACCTATTATTTTACTAAACATGAGAACTAATTAAACACAATTAAGACCCTCGTACTCGTACTCGTACTCGTCGTATTTCGCTTATCCGGAACCGGGTCGCGGGGGCATCAGACTCAGCAGAGACACCCAGACGTCCCTCTCCCCAGACATCTCCTCCAGCTCCTCCGGGGGGAGCCCAAGGCGTTCCCAGGCCAGCCGAGATACATAGACCCTCCAGCGTGTCCTGGGCCGTCCCCTGGGCCTCCTCCCGGCGGGACGTGCCTGGAACACCTCCCGAGGAAGGCGTCCAGGAGGCATCCGGTATAGATGCCTGAGCCACCTCAACTGGCTCCTCTCGATGTGGAGGAGCAGCGGCTCTACTCCGAGCCCCTCCCGGATGGCCGAGCTCCTCACCCTATCTCTAAAGGAGTTACCGGCCATCCTACGGAGGAAGCTCATTTCAGCTGCTTGTATCTGGGATCTCGTTCTTTCGGTCATGACCCAAAGTTCATGGCCATAGGTGAGGGTAGGAACATTGACCGACCGGTAAATCGAGAGCTTCGCTTTTTGGCTCAGCTCTCTCTTCACCACAACGGAGCGGCACAGTGCCCCCATTACTGCGGCAGCCGCACCGATCCGTCTGTCGATCTCCCGCTCCATTCTTCCCTCACTCGTGAACAAGACCCCGAGATACTTGAACTCCTCCGCTTGAGGCAGGAACTCTCCTCCAACCTGAAGAGGACAAGCCACCCTTTTCCGGTCGAGTACCATGGCCTCTGACTTGGAGGAGCAGATCTTTATCCCAGCCGCTTTACACTCGGCTGCGAACCGCCCCAGCGCATGCTGTAGGTCTTGGCTAGAGGGGGCCAGCAGGACCACGTCATCTGCAAAAAGAAGAGACGAAATCCACTGGTCCCCAAACCAGACCCCCTCCGGCCCTTGTCAGTGTCTAGAAATCCTGTCCATAAAAGTTATGAACAGGACCGGTGACCAAGGGCAGCCCTGCCGGAGTCCAACATGCACCGGGAACAGGTCCGACTTAGTGCTGGCAATGCGGACCAAACATCTGCTCCGCTCATACAGGGACCGGATGGCCCCTTGATTCACAGTCAAATGCTTTCTCCAGGTCCACAAAACACATGTGGACCGGTTGGGCAAACACCCATGAACCCTCGAGTTACCCTGTAGAGGGTAGAGAGCTGGTCCAGTGTTCCACGGCCGGGACGAAAACCACACTGCTCCTCCTGAAGCCGAGGTTCGACTATCGGCCGGACTCTCCTCTCCAATACCCTGGCGTAGGCCTTACCAGGGAGGCTGAGGAGTGTGATCCCCCTGTAGTTGGATTAAGACAATTAAGACCTATTTACCCAAAAGGTTTGGTTCTTATTCAAAATAATATTTCCTTAAATATTATTTTACTAAATAAAGGAAACTAGTTAAACACCGTTGAGAATTAGTAATCCAGAAGTTTGGTTTTATTCAGCAAATCATTATTTAAAATGTTATTTTATTAAAATAATGTTTTATTTGATCTTGCTTTGTGAATGGTTGTATGCCAATTATTGCCTAAGTTGGTTCCAAGAATAACTTAACTTCATTTCCAGATTCTTCAAGATAATTCTTGGTTCTCAAACATAAATAACATTGCATGGTAATGTTGCATCACTCTTTCGGTCATGGTTTTCAACCATCTTTGATTCACTTGTTTATATTGTACATAGCCCTTAGTCTTCCTTATTCTTTCATTGTGCTTGGTAGTTTAGTTGAGTTGTTTTAGCATAGTAAAGAGTTTGTTGATTGAAATATGTTTTACTATGAGTTGTCTTATGTTTTTAATAAATTCTTGTTTTTTAAGAAATTGTGTGAATTCATTCTGTGTGTGTGCAGAGTTTTGCTGTTCAATAATGCCAGAGCTTGGCTCATCCCACCTCATTCACAGGACAAGCCTTAACAGAGCAAAATAGTATAATAAATATTAACATTAAGTATTATTATTAAATATCAAATAATATATTCATATTCAAAATCAGAACACACATTTGAGAAATGGAGTTTAAGTGAAAATTCAACATGGAAGAGTCACTATCACCTCCAGCTTCATCTAATTACTCCTCCATGCGGCGCTGCTCCACCAATCAGCGTCAAGTCTGCATTTCTCCTCGGCCAATCATCCTTCAAGGCTCCGCTTTTAAAGATCTTCTTCCATGGAACCCTCCGTTCTGCAGCTGAACTTTGACCCTCCTCCATCCCATCTCCACCATTTGTCTTCCAAACTCCTTCCAAATCTCCTCAGGCCTCCACTCCACCACCAGAATCGGATCCCAAGGGGGAAGACATCTCTAAATCTAACCCTAAGATGTTTATTCAAGCACATGTCATTCTCAGCATTCACATCTTCCATTGGGGTCTGAGCGCCAAAGAAATAAACATTCACTAATAAACTTTTCTAATTGCATCCCTGTCTTCTCTTTGTGAGTCTTTCCAGGTTGAATTTGCTGACAAGTGTTATACCTCAAAACCTCTGTTTCAGAGTATTTTAAAATGTTTAATTTTGTGTTAATTTACTTCCAACAATTCATTCAAACAAAATATAAAAATGTAAATAAAGATAAACAGGGTGCAGCATTACAATAAACAGACAATCAAATGTTTGCAGTTGTTGGTGTAAACAAGGGAAGTAGTTTTTGTATGGCTCTTCCGACACTTTGACTCACTGTGTCTCCTCGAGCACAGTAATACACTGCTGAGTCCTCAGTCTTCAGACTGTTCATTTGTAGATAGACTTTACTGCTGGAGTCGTCTCTTGAGATCCTAAATCTATTCTGAACTGAGTCTGAGTACCAGATGGGTGTACTAGATGTGTGCACCAAAGCGATCCACTCCAGTCCTTTACCAGGAGCCTGCCTGATCCAGACCCACACTGAGCTACTAAAGTCAAAACCAGATGTTGTGCAGGTGAGTCTGTGAGACTCTCCTGCTCTTTTAACAGATGGTTCCGACTCTGTAATGGTCTGACCTTCAGCACCACTCAAAATTAGCAAAGTAGACACATTTCTGAGAGCCATGATGAAGATGTGCCTGGTAAGTATTAAAAGCCACCAGTTTGTCTTAAATATGATTTTGACTTGTTGAGAATTTTCTCACTAAAGCTCCTCCTCCATCATGTACAATTAGTTGTAGTAAAATTTCATAGGAAAAACCAACAAAGCACAAAAAAGCTTTTTGTTCCTGCAAACTGGAAATAGTGATTCAAGCCATAAGGCTGTACTGTTGTTATATACAAAATTCAACAATTTTGTTTGCTTAACTTTCTAATAAATCATAAAGATATGCTGCACATAACACTACATACAGTAGAGTTACAAAAATAAAAATATTGAAGCCTTTGTAAGTGGTAGATACATTTTTTTCCACTGTCAGAATTAATAAAAGATAATAACAAATGAACTGGCTCACTAAAATAAAACTATATTATCTGTATACTGCTTCAATCAGACAACATCTTTTCAAGTTAATCTCTAAATCAAGTTAAAGAGTAAAACATGGAAAAAAAAAAAAAAAAAAAAAAAAAAAACAAATTATCCCACTATTGTGTAATGATTTTGACTGTCCCCTCAAAGCAAGTTGATAATTATAGTCAAGGTGCTCTCCCTGCTTGTAGGTTTTCAGCAGGTTTTCCCAAAAATCCAAAGGCATTCTTTATTTATTTTAGAAAATTGACAGCAAGCCTGTCCAGGGTACACTCCTCATCATTTCTCTATGGAGAATGATGCACATGGCTGTGACACAAACTCCTTAAACCAGATTTCAGGATAATAATGGAAATGCAAAAATGTGTTCAAGTAATGCAAATTGTTTAAAATAAACAAGAAAACTACCTAAAATTGAAATATGAATCCTAAATATATTTTTGTATTCAAAATATTTACCTTCTCAGTTTGTTTTGCACCCAAACTCTTTTAAGTAGCTAGTGCTTGTTGTTTTCAAAATATTTAATGCAAATTTTTTATTGAAAAACTGTTCAACATTTGCAATCTAAATGTGAAAGAACTTGTTTATATCAAATATCTATGAGTCAAAACAGATGTTTGTTTTTGGAGGTTTTTGTACAGCAACCCCCCTGTTTTTAGTCACTGTTTGTCTGCGGGGACAGAAGTAAATAGCAAAATCTTCTGCTCTCATGTACCTGAGCAAGAGGAACTACGTAATTGCTACATGAGACATCCTCAGTCATCAGGAACAAACTTTGAAAGGAGCTTTCATAACTGGCAGAGTTTGAACCAACATTCATCTCCCTGATCCACTCCATAGCCTTTCCTGTTTTCTGTCGTATCCAGTGAATGTAGTAGCTGGTCATGCTAAAACCAGATATGATACATGACATCTTCACTGTCTCTCCAGGTTTTTTGACAACAGATGAAGACTGGTCCATGTTAATCTCACACCAAACTCCTGTTAAATAACAAAATGCAACAATTAATAACCAAAGGAAACAAGATAATTCAAAGCGTGTTTGCAATTCGTACCATGAACAAACACTACAAATGCTAAAATCCAGATCATGCTTTTCATTCTGTGATGAATAACTGGGGATCAAAGCTCTTTGAATTTTCAAAACTGCAATAAACTCTCTGAGTTCTTCAGAAAGTGTAGGAGAGTAGAAGATGGTGTGTGTATAAGAGAGAAAGAATTTGCATAGTCTCCCTCTATTGGATAAAAGCAGTAAGGACATACAGAGCTGACCAGAAGATTGGGGCAACTCCTGAATTCCTATAGATTTTCTAGAAATAAGTAAAACAGCTTGTAATGTGTTCGTTCTAAAGCTGATCCACCCCTATGTATTACATAAATTGTACACATAATATTAAAGTTTTTGGCAAGCAAAAACTGTCTGCCATATAACAACAAAAATTATAATTTATGCAATATGGTCAAAACCAACTTACACTTTGGCACCTTTTAAAGAAAGGTTTTATGCTAATGAAATGTGAAGGGTGACGACTTTACAAAAACAAGAAAAATATGAAGTTAGATTCAGTTTAGTTTGTGAAACCACAGTGTTTTCTATACTGCAGTGATTTACTCCATATTTCTGAAAAATGGCAGAAAAAAAGAATATTAATAACCATTTGTTTTCTTTTGACTACAATGACCAAATTTTTTACTAGTAAACCATAGATCTTTTAATTAGAGAGCATCCTAAACTTCTACCTTAAAACCAGCTAAAGCATGAAAAATAATAAAAAATAAAGGATCCCCATACATCTGTTCTCTCACAGCAAGAAGGTTCTAATTTCAGTTGTGAACGTGTTACTATGTCATGGTTTCATGTTCTTTCTCTGCTTGTAGGTTTCCTCCAACTCCTACAGTCCAATAATATTAGAGTTAGTGTTAGATAACTGGCAGTTAAGTTTCCCATGGGGGAGACCAGAGCTGCTTGTTTCCCTGTGATGAACAGGAAACCTATTGTGGGTGGAAGCTGCCCAATTAAATGTCGTTATAACAATAACGACATTTGGAGGCATGGAGATAATGAAATGATCATTACTCAATATGAATCAAAATGATTCAAATATCTGTGGTTACATCAAAGATTAACTTTTTTGTAACCTACAAAATGAAATTTCATGCTGAGTTTGTGTCTTCCTGACAGTTTTTCTAACGTTACAGTGTAGATTCTGTTGGACCATTTGTTCGCTACTGTATACGCCAGTACCGTCTTCTACCACAGCTCCCAGCATGCATTGCGGCTAATAGGAAGAGGCGTCGCAGCTCTGATGTCACAGTGGGCTATATAAGGACACGGACACCACCATTGCCTTTTCTCTTGCTGGAAACCGAGACACGGTTACCACTCAAAGGAGGCGTGCATCATTCTGGAGAAAAAACCCACATGTGGGTTTTCATTCATTCTCCTCACTGGCCAACTCAGGAGATGCTCAACGAGCTGAAAAACTTGCAGGGATAGCAAGACCAGCAAGTTTTACTTTACCGATCGAAGGCGTGGATTTACCACGCAACCCAAGAAAGACACCAACCTCAACACCAGCTATTATCTTTGAGCTTTTATTTGAGTGTGCTCTTATTTCCATAAGTTTCATGGGTTATTGGCATTGTCTTACAACACTCTGCTGCCACCTACAGATGATTATAAAAAAAAGTATCTGAAGCTTTCTGTAGTCTTTCAGGATGGGTTGAGTGGGAATTTTAGACCTAAACTAGGACTTCATCACGAACAGAGGGATGAGTGTTAAATGCAGTTTATTCTGTCAAGGCATGGTACTTAACTTTATTTAACGTTTACCCAACGACAGATGCCTTGACTCCAAGTCAACATCTAATCACAGATTTTCTTGTAAGTTAATTAATTTTTCTAAATATCAGGTAAAAAGAAAGTCATGTTTATTTGTACAGTAATGGGTTTATAAGTGTTATAAAGACCACATAATGTATATATTAAACACTTAAAATATCCAATGAGATGTACTGTCTTCGACTTTTAGTTTTTACTGCCTCATTGTAATGTTTTTTTTTTTTTTTTGTTTTGCCTGATTTATGGCCCGCTTTATTTTTATAATCGTATAGCTCAGAGGAAGTTCTAGCAAATAACAGGACAGAATTGTTTATTCCTTTTGGTGGAGATTATTTGAAACATGAGGAAAACATACATTCATTTCTCTCTATGCTGATACTGACTTATATTTTTATTATATGAGAACAGTTTTAAAACTACACAATTTTTCGGTTAAATTAATGCATACTCAGTGTGATCCTGAGCAGAATTTTTTTTTTTTTTTTCAGTTTCTAATATTTATAATAGAAAAACATCAGTGTGTTCTAGAAGATTTTTAGTGGGTGTCTGAGAAACAAAACTAAATCAGGTTAGCTCAGTAAGTCAGAAGATTCTCCATCACTTTTAAGGTTCATACAAGTTGAACATTATATGCTTGTTTTTGGACTGTGGGAAGAAATTTAAATATGTGCAGAGACAAATTTCCCACAGAGATGCCACATTCAGCATTTGAACTGAGAAGCCATTTAATCTGTTTAGTAAGGAAGGTAAACATTCAAAATAAAAATGCACAATCTTAAATGTGATAGTATTACAACCTTGTCAGTATTCTTTCCAGACAAAGCCATGGTGTCAAAAGTGAGTTTTAGTTTATTAAAGTGGATTATTAAAGTGGATTAACACCACAGCGTTTTATTTCTTGTTAGTATGCATCAGAAGTAAACTATTTCCCTCTGATATGTTAAAAATGAGAAACTGTATAGGTTCTTCTATTTTCTACATTAAAGGTGCTCATGTTGAGTTTTATAAAAAAGGATAAGTTTGTGTTGTTCACCATTATAAGTTTAAATATAGAAGACTGTTAGAAATATAAAGCAAAAAAAAAATACTGTATAATAACTTATTTATTTACTAGAGTGCAGACAGAAAGTTATATAATAAGAAAAGTGCTGTGGTTTTTGTACAGATCTGCAGTTAAATTCAGTCACTGTGTCTCTTCGAGCACAATAATAAACAGCAGAATCTTCTGTCTTCAGACTGTTCATCTGCAGATACAGCTGCTCTTTGCTGTTGTCTCTGGAGACGGTAAACCGGCCTTGGACTGACTGTGAGTAAAATTTTCTATCACTGTCATATTCGATAATTGCAATCCATTCCAGTCCTTCCCCAGGAGGCTGTCTGATCCAGGCCATCTAGTAGCTGCTGAATGAGATTCGCGAGGTTGTACAGGTCAGTTTGTGGGAATTTCCTGGGCGTTTAACAACTGCTTCAGATTCTGTCAGAGTCTGACCATTAATGCCTGTCAAGAACAGAAAAACAAACCAATGCACAAAGAAATTGTTAAATGACAAGTTTACAGCTTAAAAATTCAGCTTCAAGTTTGAAAAAAAAGTTAAATAAAACTAAAGCAGGAATTAGACTAACTTCAAGCTGATATTCTTTACCTGTCCAACAGACGGCTACTGCCATCAGTATCCCTATTCTACAGTCCATCCTGTTAAACTACACTGTGGGTATCCACATGTCTCTGTCTTCTTGTCTTGAGTTAAATAGCAGTGAACATTTTGCATAAACTCCTCCCCACAAGGAGAAGCCAGCACTCCAGACTACTGGTGGCTTTGGTGGTCAGCAATTTCATTTGGGTTTGGTCAAAGTTAAACACATTTTAATTTATTAGAATGATGAGATCTTTAAATATGCAAACAAGTTATTGATGAGGACAAATTGATTGTTTTAGTATTGTAATGCAACAACATGACCGACCTTATTGATGAAGAAAGTTCTGAATCCTGACTTTTTTCAGATTGTCTGTTGAGGTTTTTCATCGTAACTAAAGTCATAGGTTTTTAATTTTGGTTTCTGCTTGTTACATGGGTTGTTACCGCCCTCTGGCGATCTTCTTAAGATCTGCTACATTGTGTTTTCCAACTTATTAAAAAGAATATGGCTGTTTTTTAATGCTGTAACTGTATAACGCTGTCTCTTTTACTTATTTGGTTTTTAACTGAATGGCGGTTTAAAGGAACAATTTTTGCCAATTTCAGCAGATGATCAGATCTACCTTTGAAGTCATGCTTGTTAGTCTCATGAACAATCAGGATAATCAGGGCTCACATTCCCTCCATCCAGGACTTGTACTGGTCTAGGGTCAGAAAAAGGGCAGCTGGCATCTCTGCTGACCCCACACATCCTGGACGCAAACTGTTTAGACTTTTACCTTCAGGTTGGTGCTACAGAGTGCAATTTGCAAAAACCAGCCGCCACAGAGACAGTTTCTTCCCCCAGGCTGTCTCTCTGATGAATACTTAACAGTCAGAGTTTCACATTTTGTTTGTTTTTCACGCTGTCTGAACCAACCTGTTCCAGCAATGCAATCAGTCAAAGAGTAACCAGAGGACCAACAGGTCTCTCCAGAGGGCAAAACTTTTAATTCTGGGTGGACGAGGCCTATGCTGTACACACCTGTGGAAAACAAGAAGCAACAACTGCTTCAGATTCTGTCAGAGTCTGACCATTAATTCCTGTCAAGAACAGAAAAACAAACCATTATACTTAACAGTCAGAGTTTCACATTTTGTTTGTTTTTCCCGCTGTCTGAACCAACCTGTTCCAGCAATGCAATCAGTCAAACAGTAACCAGAGGACCAACAGGTCTCTCCAGAGGGCAAAACTTTTAAATCTGGCTGGACGAGGCCTATGCTGTACACACCTGTGGAAAACAAGAAGCAACATTAACACCATGATTGATCTGAACATTTACTGTTTCCCTGTGATTTCTGGGGAAAGTCCTTACAGGATGCAGCCGCCAGCAACAGCATCAGAGCTGCCCAGCAGATGGTTTGTTTTAGTCGTGGATGTAGAGACACACACTTCTCTCTGAATGTCCTTAACCTGTTAAGCCCTAAGGGGTTTTAGAGCAATTTCCGCCTGAAATTACATACCTTAAATAAATCAAGTATAGCTCCACAACTACAAAAACAACATGCAAACTTTTGTTACCTGTGTAAAGGTAAGACATGAATGAATATATTTTAGTGGAACCATTGTTGCAACCGTTACTATGTCTGATTTATTCATGATTAAACACAGAAAATGTTCTATTTTTTGGCCCTCGCCTTAATTTATTTCTAAATAAACATTGCAAACCACCATGAAAATTCTTTGGAAATCCTAGGAGAGCCCCCAGGTTGTATTCATCAACACCTTGGCTAGAACTGCAGCAAATTTGGACTGAATCAGTTGAAGCATTTATGTTCCACAAAGGTTTTAGTGGGCAATGTGGCAGGCGGAGCTGGGATTTCGGCACAATTTAGCCAAACGTGCCAAAACTGTGCCGAATGTGTTTTTCACCTCATAAAAGGGAATCTGGTCAAATAAAAGTACTGATTACCACTGTAGGAGTCATTCTGCATACAACATAGCCTTTGGGTATGACATTTACCCTGTGTATTATCAAAATGTATCAATGTGCACAGCATAATATAAATATAATGAATAAAAAACAAGTTGAATTGTATAGTTTTGTCAGTTTTGAAAACAAGAATTTTCAATGGAAAACAATATCAACAAATGTGCGAAAAGCAGTTATGTATAAAAAAATATAGAAATAGAATCATAGGCTGTAAAAATATAGAAATAGATTAGTTCATAGCTAAGTTTTCTGTTTACAAGATGCTAAATTATTTGCTACTGTACTCCAAAAATAGCCAAATAACACAAAACTGCAATGTTATAAAACAGTAGAGTCATTGGTAAAGTGTAAATAATAAAACAGATTCATAACAAGCTTTCAGCCAGTCACCATACAGGACAGGTATGTATTTCTTTGTTGTGCTGGAATAGGGAGAGGGACGTAGGGTCATTGCTAAATTTTCTGGTTACAAAACAAAAATAAATATGCCACATCATCTCTTTTTGAAATAACAGCCATGTAATATAAAGACGCTTGAAATAAAAAGTAACGGTATTACTTACTTATGAATCGGGTCAATGAGAAGAAGTTGCTCATCTTCTTCCTCATCAAAATCCATAGTTGTATCTGAAGAATCCTCTATGCTAATATTGCTCAACCTGGTAATTTCCTCCAACGCTTCCAGAGCGGTCATCTGCCTCTTCTGCGCCATTATTATAAAAGAAATTCAACAAAAAAAACACAGCCGAAGCAAAACAACAAGCTGACTTGGACTACAGCTGTGCGTAATGACGCCTGTGCGCAAAGCAGCTGAGACTGCCAATTGTATAACCTCTGTTGCGCACAGAAATTACACCCCAGGAAAACGTCGAGCAAACAGGTGACATACCTCGTTCGAAAGGTGAGGGTCTCTAGTTTCCGTGCATACTGGTCAAGTGGGGGAGGACCATTCTATGTCTGTGTACGGAAGCATTTTCCAGAAATAAACACCACTTCCGGTAGGACCTTAAAACAACTTCCAGTGTTGCTGTAAAACCGAAAGAATTTGTGTAAAACAAATTTGACGACTGGATTTATGAACATCAAAGCTTCTTCTTCCGAGATCTTTAGAAAAATAAAAACTTAACTGTGTTTTAACCAGTTTTACGGCCGGAGAAAAGTG
Organism: Crenichthys baileyi; assembly: GCA_036173005.1. Taxonomy (NCBI): domain Eukaryota; kingdom Metazoa; phylum Chordata; class Actinopteri; order Cyprinodontiformes; family Goodeidae; genus Crenichthys; species Crenichthys baileyi. The sequence continues at coordinate 14,874 of JAHHUM010001390.1, read as the reverse complement.
GGCAGGGCTTATCCTTATCCGGTACCGGGATGCTCGGGCTTAAGGGGTTAAATGTCATACTTTTTCATCAATTTTTTTTTCACTATGCTGTAATTTTTGTTTTTATACATAGCTCTAATGAGTTAATAATAAAAGTATGTACTGCTAATTTTGTCAACCTGTTTAATTTAGACACAGTATATAAATTAAATCTGAATTTAAACTTGATGTGTGAATTGTTTGTTTGTATACAGTAAATTTGAAATGATAAAATACATACTTACATTTTTTGTGATTGAAGTTTTTTCTCAGAATCTTTGTTTTGACTGAAACCTTATAATACAAATTTATGCTTCTCATGTTTTTATTTTAAACAAAGATATACCAGAGTTGTTTAATAATTGTAAAGAGCAGAATGATTTTTAAGCCACTGTAATCTAGCTGACTGTAAATCAGGGACTCACCTCTCTCCTTGTCCTTACTCTGAATTCATTCAGCTGACAAAGAAGTGCAATGGAAAAAAAGCATTAATAAAAGTTATTAATCTAAAACTGTAAATAATTACTTAAGGTCAAAGCCAAAAGGGGTTTGGGGGGACTGTTGATTTTCTGTTTGCATAAATTTAGTTGTTAAACAGACCATAGAACAACTTTTTCGGGTGAAAAAAAAAAGATTTTATCCCTTTTGGAAATAATTGCTGGTGTCTGTTCAAAATGGCTGTCAATTTTTTTTCCAATCATTTACTGTTATAAAAATATAAGACAATAACATAGATAATAAGATAATATATTAAGATAATGATCGCTTAACAATATTGTGAAATTCTGCATGGATTGTTGGTGGAATTTCTGAACTATATTTGTTCCCATTCCCAAGTGTTGGTGTGATACATGACCTCAGTTTTTTCCCCTTATGCGCTGATGATTTTTGTATTTTTTTATGATGACCTGTTTAATGGGTTTAGTATATTTTATCAAAAAACAAAAATGATATAAATACAGTATCCTCATAAAGCTCACCCTTAGGCTTTTTGGAGATAACAAAGGAAAAGAAAAGTGTTGTGGCTTTTTGTACTGCTCTTCCGTTGAATGCAGCCACTGTGAATCCCGAGCACAATAATAAACGGCTGAATCTTCTGTCTTCAGGCTGTTCATCTGCAGATACAGCTGCTGTCTGTTGTTGTTTCTGGAGATGGAAAACCGGTTTTTAACTGACTGGGAGTAGTAGATTTCATTGCTGTCATATCTGATCATTGCAATCTACTCCAGTACTTTCCCAGTGGCCTGTCTGACCCAGGCCATCCAGTAGCTGCTGATTGTGAATCCAGAGGCTGTACAGGTCAGTTTGTGGGAACTTCCAGGAATTTTAATTACTGGTTCAGATTCTGTCAGAGTCTGAACATCAACACCTGCCAAGATAAAAATATTATGTAAATCAGCCTATGCTTTGAGATCACAATTAAATTGTGTTGGAAAAAAAAAGCAAAAATCTTCACCTGCCCAGCAGATAATTAAAAGCAGCAGCCCTTTCCTGTGATTCATCATGGTGAAATGGGTGTTTAGTATTTTCTCTCTTCTGTCGTGCAATATAAGAAGAAGCTGAATATGTTGGTTTGCATTGACTCCTCCTCACAGAATAGATTAGGCTGGACTGCAATAAAAACTGATAAAACTGCATCTTATGAAAGAATGCATAAAGTCCGATGGAGAAAACTGTTCAACATGTGTTCTGTAGCGCATTGTACAGAGGACCCCAAATTTCAGGCGGACACAACATATCAAAATCAAAAGGTTTATTAAAAGCTCAGGGTGACATCTGACAGGAAATCACCCGCTGCAAGCTCAGGACCTATGAGGGAAGACAGACGGGTTGGTGGCTGAGCAGAGAACTGAGAATAAAAGTGAGCTCAGAGATGAAGCACCTAACCTTCTCAGAATCCATAAGAGAATAAGGAAACTGATTTTCGGCTCCTCAGCGTGATTGTCTGGTGACAGCAGATTAACGACACACAGGTTATCAGGTTTGCAAACCCAGTCAATAGGCAGAGTGCGGTGGTCAGAGGACAGAAACTGGGTCAGAGCTGGGAAGACTTGACTCATGCGACAGGATCTGAGGGAGAGCCTTGAATCGGTGGTCAGGGCAGAGAAACAATATCATGCACAGGGCAAATTAAGGCAGGCAGATCCGAGGTTAGGGCAGGTTAGGTGGTCAGGAGGCAGAAGCAAGGTTGATGTCCAGAATTCAAAAGACAGAGAGGGATTCAATGTGGGCAAGGCAGAGCAGAAAAATCTGTGGGGCAAAAACGAGATCGTTATTAGGCAGGTTGGCAAGGAAGAAACGCTGGACATTTACTCGCACAAGGCTTTCGATAACCTGGTGCTGTTTGTCTGCCAGTGTATTGCTTATAAAGCCAGGTGAACAGGTGGAGCGGGTGAGGCGTGATTAGGGAGCTTGCTGGGCAAGAGCAGGTGAAAGCAATCATCAGCATGGCTTTAGCACAGAGATTAGCAGCAGGCAGACAGAGACGGTGCAGACAAACAATCCATAATCATGACAGTACCCCCTCCTCAAGGTCTGGCTCCTGATGGGACATGATGTAGGGCTTGACCTAGGACACATAGAACGTAGGGTGGATTTTCATGGGTAACTGGAGGCGGAGTGCCACCGAGTTCACCACCTTGGATACTGGGCAAGGTCCAAAAAAATGAGATGCTAGCTTCTTGCTCTCCACTCACAGCGGAAGATCCTTGGTGGAGAGCCAAACCTTTGCCAATTTGGTATGCTGGTGCCGGAGTGCGTTGGCAATTAGCAGCCCTGGCCTTGCACCTCCGACATGGCAGACATAGTTCTTCTAGCTTTTTTCCAGACCGGTTGGCACCTCAAGGCAGCAGCATGAGCAGACGGGACGTTGGCCTCCCTTTCTTGGAGGGTGAACACTGGTGACTGGACTCCATGGACAACTTAGAAAGGGGAAAGACCAGTGGTGCTTGACAGAAGAGAGTTGATGGCATGCTCCACCTTTGGAGTTGTTTACAGTCAGATGGAGTGGGCCACTCTTAAACTCTTGTGGTTTTAGCAGGGGCCATAGTGACTTGGTTAGGGGAAATAACAAAGCCTAGAAAAGAGGTCGAAGAAGTGTGGAACTCACATTTCTCAGCCTTCACAAAAAGGTGGTTCTGGTGTGGACAAGGAGGTAGGCATTCCTGAGATCCAGTTTAGTGAAGTACTTGTCCCCCTAAATAAAGTCAAAAGCAGAGTTCATTAGAGGGAGTGGATAGTGGTTCTTAACCGTTATGTCACTAAGACCTCTATAATCAATACATGGTCTGAGAGAGCGGTCCTTTTTGACCACAAAAAAAAAAAAAAAAAAACAGCTCCGGCAGGGGAGGATGAAGGGCGGATGATGCCAGCCTTTAAGGAGTCCTCCATATAGTGCTTTCATGGTGAGGTTCTCAGGAACAGACAGAGAAAATAGGCACCCCCTAGGGGATGATGTACCTGTGAGAAGGTCAGGGCCGGTGAGGGGGATCACTGAGGACCGAGACTTATTGAACACCTTCTTAAGGTCACAGTATTCAAATGGGACCTTAGCCAGGTCTGGGTAGGTCTATGGAGCTGACGAGATCAGGGGGAGAACAGTGGCTTTAGCACAGAGATGAGCAGCAGGCAGTCAGAGGTGGCGCAGACAAACAGTCCAGAATCATGACAGGTTCTTTGGTTTAAGAATCTACAATATGTGCATTTTTATATTCCTTTAAACATAAGACATTAGAGCTACAATCATATTTAATAAATTGGGATCCTTTAAATCCTTTAAGGGACACGTTCCTAAGTCTCCAAGTTCTAATTCAATATATCTGCTGCTCTTATTAAATGTTGTGGAAAATGGAGGAATAAAATGTTTTATTTTCCAATCTAAAGGTTTGAATTCAACTGACCCATGAAACACATACTGCGGTAAGTCCTTTATTTGTGAATAGGTACCACCGGTGTTAAAGTGCATACAATAAAAAGCAATGTTAGTTGATGAGCTAATGGTAGTCAGCCTGGTCACTTAGAACAACAATGACCAAATCTGTTTTTCAATGTAAAACTAGAACATAACTTGAGAGGATCATTTCAAGATCCCAGTTCTAACCTTCAGTGGAAAATTTAATGCTGCAGTCCTTCATGACCTGAGTAGCTGAAGCTCTTCCACTGAGATACTCAATATTAAGTAGATTACTTTAACGTGGAATCTTAGTGAATCTCATATTGTTTTCTGTTGTTTGTTCACTGGAAACATCCATGACTTCCTTGAATAAAGCTTTATTCTATGTTGCCATATTTAAAGCACAAATTAATTTGTCATTGTTATTTTTATTGAACTGCAAACTTTATGCTCAAAAAGAGGCAGTGTTTTTGCAATTGTTTTAATGGATGAAAGTGTGTTTAGAGCAGGTCTCCTGTTACTGTCTCTCACTGTGGCTCTCGAGCACAGTAGTACACTGCTGTGTCCTCTGTCTTCAGACTGTTCATCTGCAGATGCAGCTGTTGTTGGCTGTTGTCTCTGGAGATGGTGAAATGGCCTTGAGCTGACTGAGAGTAGTAAATGTTTCTACCACGATTACTGACAAATGCAATCCATTCCAATCCTTTGTCAGGAGTCTGTCTGACCCAGACCATATTATTGCTGCTGACTGTGAATCCGGAGGTTGTACAGGTCAGTTTGTGGGATTCTGCTGGTATTTTAACCACTGATCCAGATTTTGAAGTCTGACAACTGACACCTGTCAAGACAACAACAAAAACAACTAAGAAATTCATGTTGGTAGAAAACAAAAAATTATTGATAGCAAGTTCAATAAGCAGGTTTACCTGTCCAACCAATGGTTAAAAGCAGTAGACCTGTAATACAATCCATTATGCTAAGTTTTCTTTTCTCTGTCATCCTTTTTGCTGCTAGATAAATAGAGAATGAAAAATTGAACGCTTTGAATGAAACCCCACTCACAGAGTATAGAGTCATACATAGACTATGATACTGAAAATGTACATCTGAAGGAATACATTTATTGCTCTAAAAACACAGCTTCATTTATTTCCCGTTCTCTTTATCCATTAAGGTAAAAGATACTTAAAACTGGTTTGTTGCACTTGGGAACTGTTAATAGAACAATGGTTAGCACTCAGAGCAGCTCTACCTTTCTCCGAGCACTAAAGATACATCACATACTGAAAAAGATGCAGTTTGGATTAAAAAGGAACTGTGAGGTGTGTGTATGATCGTTCATCCACGTTTCTGTTTCTGTTGTGGCTTTGTGATGGACCAGAGACATCTGCCATACTTGTTAACTGCTGGGATAGACACCTAAACCCCTGACGTGAAAATGTTCTTAATACAGATTGACATTGTTCCTCCACAAAATTACAAGCACTTAAGGAACAAGTTCAGACATGTTTGAGCTCCTGAAAAAATTGAGCTCCAGTCAGCAGTGACAAGGATTCATAAGTTAGAGTAAGCTGAAACTGAAAAGAAACTCTATACTCTATTCATTATGTATGCATTAATCCACTGCAACAACCAGTGCCAAACAATGTAATTGATAATGAAATTATAAAGATGAGTTAAATGATAATAATCAAAATATAAATATTAGGTTTTACTTCAAAACAGCAGTCTATGAAAAGAAACCAAAAATCTTTAGTAATGACATTTTAAAGTCAGTCATTTTCTACCGCTTATTCCATAGTGGGTCACGGGGGAGCTGGTGCCTATCTCCAGAAGTCTATGGGCGAGAGGCGGGGTACACCCTGGACAGGTCGCCAGTCCATCGCAGGGCAACACACAAACAACCATGCACACACCCATTCACACACCTAAGGGCAATTTAGAGTGACCAATTAACCTAACAGGCATGTCTTTGGACTGTGGGAGGAAGCCAGAGTACCCGGTGAGAACCCACGCATGCACGGGGAGAACATGCAAACTCCATGCAGTAAGACCGGGGGGGAATTGAACCCAGGACCTTCTTGCTGCAAGGCAACAGTGCTACCAACTGCGCCACCGTGCAGCCCACATTCTAAAGTTGAGAAATTTTATTTTGAAATAAATTGTTTAGTTAATAAAATAGTAAGTCAATCTAAAAAAGAAAACCAGACAAACGTGTAAACCTCAATCAAGCAGAATCACAAAATAAGATTTATAAGAAAAAAAAAAAAAACTTGTAGGCATACAAAAAGTTTATTTCAGTTTTCAAAGATCTGTTATTCGATTAACTAAATAAATCCAGTAAAATCCAGCATTGTGTAACATTGATGTGCGTGTCGACAAACACCACCTGCATACTTCAGATTATTTTAATTTTGGCAGAAAAAAGCCTGAATGATGAACTGTAAGCAGTGAGGTCTTCCAGAAAAGACATTTTCGCCAAATATCAGCCTTACATCATGTAGTGATTCCTATCTGATATCTGGAAAGTAAATTATATTCTCAAAGTGTCATAGTGGATTTAACGAATTTGACCCACATGCAGAAAGCAATTCAGGAGACTGAGTTTTACGGTTAGAAGTTTTATTTTCAATGGCAAGGCAAGAACATGGAAATGGAACCGGATCATGAACTGTAAAAATAAACAGAATGGTAAGCAGGGAATAACGCGGGATAGATTACATTAAGTGATGATTCAGTCTTACTGGGGAGAAGGAGATGATCCGCCAGAGGGAGAGGTGGAGAATAAACCCAGTGGATTGTTTTACCCGTGGGAACGGAGATGGTGAGTTCAGGTCAGCCAGGAAGTTAGAATGTCCGGAGTTTACCGTGTTAGAAGCTTGTGTGCGTGGTAGGGTGGACAGGGTTCGCTGAGGAGGATCCTAGGAATAGAGGAAGCTGCCAGCCGGTGAGATCCACAGGAGCAAACGGAGGTTTGAGTCTTTGTTCATGGGGTTGAACGACTTCTTCTCAGAAGACAATAATCCAAGATCTTCAAAGCTGACGGCGAGGTCAGGTTCAGGTACACCTGTAAGGGAGAACATGCAGGATTTAGCAAAGGCAAAACAAGGACAAGGCAAGAGTAATGTGGCTGAAGTATTACCACTAAGGGCAACACTCTGGCAATGAGTTGCTGGCAGCCTCCTCCTTAAATCCTCCTCTGGAGGTGATCAGGGTGATGGAAAACACCTGTCGGACACCTCCACGTCCAGACGCCATCTAGAGGCTAAACACAGTAAACAGCACACAAAAACAGACATGGCAGAGATCCTGACACAAAGTGTGAACAAAAATCAGATTATTCTATATTTTCATTAATAAAATATACACTGTGCTGAAGAAAACCTGCAATTAAAATTCAATTAAATTCAAAATTGCATATTTTGTATGATGAAACCCATCACTTACCTGGTTTCAGGACATGTTTTTTATCCAATAATTTAATAAAGCACTTGATAATTTCCAACTTTGATTGTTCTGGATGTTGAGTTTTTGTAAAGGTCTGTCCATTGTTTGCATCAATGTGTGGCATCTCACACAGTAGTAAACAGCTGTGTCTTAAAGCTGAAGATTCTGGCCTGTTATTGTCATAGTTCCAGCTGAAATGTCTCTACTGTAGCTGAACTTGTTTTTCAGAGCCTCGTTTTGAGAAAAGGTGTTGCCTCGTCCTCCCCACTGATGAAAAATCCAATCCATTGATTCTCCTTCACACTGTCTGATCCAACCTGTTGCATAGCTGCTATCATACAAGGCATAACCGGAAACCCAGCAGGCAATGGTCAAAGACTGTCCAGGCTGCACAACGCTTGAGTCTGGTTGGATAAGATCAATGCAGTAAACACCTGTGGAAACAGAAAATAATGACATCATTCATTTAAACATCCAGGGTATATTATTTTGTTAGTAGGACATCATAAAAAGCTCCTCACAGGATACAGCTGTCAATACAAGTATCAGAGCTGAAGAGAACATGGCTGAAGACGAGAAGCGAGGGACCTTCTAATAACCTTGCAGAGAACCTTCTTATAACAGAGAAGTATGCCACTTCCATACCAATAAGATTAATTTGCATAACTTTGCATAATTTAATCAATTCAAATCATATTTCAAAATGTTAAAAAAATATATATAATCCCTTCTAGCTGAACGTGAAGCTGTGAAGTTTGGCCAAGGGGACTCGATAATTCATCTAAGCTCAGAACATGTTTTAAAAGATGTCTTAAAGTCTGGAACTCGTGCGAACCACATACAGGTTACACAAACATTCAGGAGCAATTCTTAGTTAAGGAATCAGCAGCTCTGTTGCTGAACGTCTGAACCTTAGAGTTCTCACAAAAAATGTTTCAGGATGGTTTCTCTGCACCCTTGTGTAATGACAAATCCAGTCTCAAGGGTGAAGATGTGGTAAAAGGGCAGACAAGGGTCAAAAACACAGACGCAGGTAGTGAGGTGATTTAAGGGGGTGAGATGAAGGCGAAGGTTGAAATCCATGTCCAAGTTCAGAAAGCAGAAATAAATGTTGTGTCCGACAGAGGTGAACCAGAACAACAAAATCCAGTGGGCAGAGGCAAGGTCATACAAGGGAAATCAAAACTTGGCAAAGAAGTCTCAGTTGGGTGTTGCTAAACATGGCACTGAAGCAGTCTTGCTAAAGGCAGACAAGATGTCACAGGTGAACTTGTGCTCCACGCCACCTGAGCTCAGTTTGATTGACAGCACCAAGCCATGTCTCTTGAAAACCAATCAAATCCAGAAAATCCTCTCAGATATGCATTATATGCCTTGGAGCCCAGTCAGGTAACCTGCTTCCTCCAATGTCAACAGCAAACAGGAGTGCCAATGCTTCACTGACGGCATATGAAAAAGAACACAATATAAAACTCATTCAACTTTGAGACCACAGGGCTGTTTTTATTGGTGTTTGTGTGTCCTAAGAAGTCGAAGTTTCACCAAGCTCATTTAGATCAGTGGTTGAAGGTTCAAAGACAGGCCTCTGACATCTGCCGTGACTGCTCTGTCCACTTTCATACAGTCCTAACTACAGGTTTAGACGTTTTTCATTTCTGGACATAAGTTGGAATGAGAAGAAGCAGATGATGATCACAAAGTCCCAAAGGGGCCCTGTTGACATGTCAACTTCTAAAGCTGTGTAATAAAGGTCTGGTGTGTTTTTATCTCTGGTGAAACACTGAATGTGCTGCCTGTACTTTGGAAAATCATTGGAGACGTTTGCTCTGTTAAAATCTCCAAGAACGATGATAAGAGTCCAAAGGTAAGTATGAGGTGAAATTTAACCAAATTTTGCTCTTCTTGTAGTGCTTATTATCTGATATCTGCATAAGTATTTTTCTTCTAATAAGCTATAAAAAAAGTAAAATTATCATTTTATATTACCATCTTTTTAAAATGTAACTGCATGTATTATATTATTAAAGATATATATAAAAAAGAAACAGTACTACCCCAATAATTTACCTTTGAAGTAAAATAAAAGAAAATAACTTTTTTATTTCAATCGGCATGGATAGCTCTTTTAATCTGATTTTATTTTTACATTTTTATCGTTATCGCAGCTGCATGATATTACATATAATAACAAAGCATTTATTTGGCCATTCTAGTTTTTAACTATTTGTTCAGGTCTGTCTGTGGCTTGCATCACTGTGGGGCGTTTCACACAGTAATACACAGCTGTGTCCTCAGGCTGGAGATTCTGTCCTGTTATTGTCACTGTTCCTGCAGACATGTCTCTGCTGAAGCTGAATTTGTTCTTCAAAGTATTATTTTGGTAAAAGCTACCACCGCTCCCTCCCCACTGATCAAATATCCATTCCATTGTTTTTCCTTCCCGCTGTCTGATCCAACCTGTTCCATAACCATCATACAGAGAGTATCTAGAGAGCCGACAGGTGATGGTCAAAGACTGTCCAGGCTGCACAACTTTTGAATCTGGCTGGATGCCAGAACACACCTGTGAAAAAAAACATAACATTAACATCATCATTCACCTGTTTGACTGATGTGTTTATTAGACTGAATCCCATTAAAATTCCTTACAGGATCTGGCGGACAGAAGAAATATTAGAGCTAAAAGGAAAATGATTGATTTTGAAGCTGAACAGATGAAAGATCTGACAAGCAGCTGACATTTCTCTTCCTGATAATTTATATTCATTTGCATAATGTGGAATAATTAACTATATTCAAATCCTGTCCAAAGCAAAGATCTGCTCTTTGGTTTTTCTCCTTAAAGTAAAATATTTTACAATGAATCTTGTTTTTATCAAACTAAGTAGAATTATTTTGAAAAATCTGGTGCCGCTGTTAGAGGCTCAATGACGTATTTGGAAATTAAGATAGAACAAAACATGGATTTCTTTAAAAAAACAAATTTGATCTCACTGCTGGTTTAGTTGTAAAATGACACTTTCATTTAATATCAAATACAAACAGTGATAGTCAGCTATTTTCCGCTATTTTATCTTTAAACTCTATTAATTCCTTACAAACAGTGTCCTGTCTTTGTCTGGATCACATTCATGTTAATTCATGTTTCTTTATAGTGCAGCATAGTCAAGCAGCAAGTTGTCAAGCAGCAAGTTGTTCAGTACCTAAGTACTAGAACCTTGGTGATGCTAGAGTGTAAAGTCAGCATTCATATTCCCAGAGCACCATATTTTATTTTACTATGTTATCTTAAAAGTATATAGTTTATGTTTTCAAAGCTTCTTTTGATTTTACAAACAGCCATTTTGATCAGTTATATAAGGTATAAAAGACAATGGACACATTTACCAATATTATCACCTTCTAAATCAACTAATTATTTAACAATATAGTTAACTGTTACCACAGTAAACACGCTGTTTGCTGCTAGAAGAATCAGGAAGTCACCAGGCACAACAGCAGAAGATGTTTCAATGGTGTGCATTTATATGCAAATGTTACAATAGAGTAATTTTTAAAATTTTCTTCACATATTTACTGCCACCTGTAGGCCACATTACACCTTTGCCATCTTGGCACTCTCCAGTTTTATAAAACATAACAAAAAGAGAACAATTACCTCTTTAAATCATTTGTTAAAAACCTACATGTATTGAAGATCTGGTTAAGTTGCACTAAAGTTTCATTTTCAAATTCCATACATCTATCTATACAAGTGTAGATTCTGATTGTGTCTCTTAAAAAAAACTGTATTATGCTTTTCATGAACATGAGTTTTTACTAAGCAGGGGCATTTATATTTATTTATTATGAGGATCCTTTTGATGGATAAAAATTAAAAATGACCAAAAGGCTTATGGAAGAAGGTTAGCAAGATGAAAACATTTTTCAGAAAATTATTTTGCATTTTTGGATTAAAAAAACTGCTTTTTTTCATGCACTGAGAAGTTTATGTTCAGGTCTGCTGATAGTTTGTGTCACTGTGTGTGGCTCTCTAGCACAGTAATATACAGCTGTGTCTTCAGGCTGCATATTCTGTCCATTCAGAGTCACTGTTTTACTGGATGGCTCCAAGTCGATCCTAAACTTGTTCTTCAGTGACTCTTTGTAGAGTGTGGCATGTCCAATGTGTGCACTACAAACCCACTCCAGTCCTTTACCCACAGGCTGTCTGATCCAGTGTGTTCGCCAGCTGCTAAGAGAATAAGAGACCTGACAGTTTAAGGTCAGAAGGTCACCTGGCTGCAGAGTTAAAGAGGCCAGCTGTGTCAGCTGTTCACACTTCACATCTGTTGAAAGAGCAAAATATTTCTTTGTAAATAATTTGTAACTGAAAATGAATATCTGGTTCCTTTATGACGCCCAGAGAAACTCACATGCAGCTGCCAACTGCAGCAGCAGGAGAGTTAGAAGGCACATCCTGTAAGGTAAAACCTAAATGAGCTCCACTGTATTTCTGAGGCACGTTTTATAGCTGAGTGATTGAGAAATTGATTTCCATACAATTAAGAAAGTAATGTCAGCTTGACAAATAAAATTCATTCCCAGTAATATAATATTCTAAAATTTGAAGATGATATTTCAAAGATGTCATTTATTTTCTGTATTGAATAAATTACAAATAACCCATTGTGAATTCAACCTAATATTTTCACAAAATATTACACAGTATATATATATAAAAAACGTTGTTCTATTTTATCAATTCATTATATGAACGAGTATTTTTCTTTTTAATACAGAAAAAATCATTTCATAATATTTTTAAAAACTGTTTATTGTAAAGTAAACTAAGAGATGCCAAAATATGTTATTTTTAATTAAGAAATAAAAAAAACTACAACTACAAAATAAAAAAATTTAAGAAATTCCTCTCTGGGGGACTTTTCAATATGACAATAATCTGTGATATTCTGTACAACTCTTGAACCAACTTCATCCACTGAGGCTCTTCAAGCACAATAAATAACTCACTCTTTGCTCACATGTCATACTTTACTTTGATAACCCCTGAACCTTAAACTGCCCCCTCTTTGTATTAGAAATTTAATTACCAAGTTGAAATCTGCTTTGCTTTAGGGTGTTATATATTAAAGCCAAATATTTCAGTTTTTCAGATTAGTTGGATCTTTTTGAATTATTACATCACAATTACAAACTTCATGCCTTAAAACATTCAACTATTTTTGCACAATATGTTATTTTACCAAAGTAATCAAGTCTGACTCATAAATACAAATACACCGGAATGGTGTACGGGATTTTTCAAATGAAATGCTGAATCTACATTTGATGAAATGAGAGGGATGTATTTAAGAGGTGAAAGTGCCTTAACTTAAACTAATATCTATGCTCACATGTACCCTCAAACCATGAGATTTTTTTACCATGCAGTCTGAATAATAATATTAATGTCCTGATGATTTATCTGAATGGATTGATGATGTTCGTAAGTACTGCTCCATTACTGTGACAAGTCCTTGTAATGATAACTGATAATCTGCAGAAACACCTCCTGTCTGCTATTGCCCAATGAAGGTGGAGAACCAGCCTTATCCTGACTGAGAGAACAGGGTGCTAAGGTTCATGTAAACAATTCATTCTAGTCTTTTTTCAGCTGCCTGTCAGGTCAAACAATGTAAGGAGAGCTACTAAACCCTGAACATGTATAGGTCAGTTTGTGGGATTCTACAGGCCTTTGAACAACTGGCTTTTACTCAGTGTTTGACCATCAGTACCTTCAAATCTAAAAACTGTTTATGGAAATATTCACAGTTGCTTTAGATCAGTATGTTTTAGGCATAACTCCATGTTCTTTTCTGTACAGTTAGACAGCAGAATGAGGAAGAAATACACATGAACGGGCCCAATCATTGTACAAATATTTTTTTTATCTTGGTACTCTGCAGCTTACTTCACAGTGCATTGCAACACTTTACAAGACACTTGATAAATCACATTTGCATTTTCTCCATTGTTTCATCACTTGTACTGGTAGGAATGAACTTCATACTCAGACAAGCTAAAGCAAACAGAAAAGGTAAGTATGTGAGAGACGAGATGAGTATCTTTTTGTTACACTGGCTGATGAATGTAAAAAATATATATACTTTAGAGAGGTACAGCAACGTCGAGGGTAAAGAAAAGGTGAGCAGAGTGTATTCATTCTTCTGAAGCTGGAGATTTCTGATGGCCCAAGTGATGGATGAGATCCATATACAGAAACACACTACAGATTTGCATCCAATACTAGGAAGAGGGAGTATCAAACAGTTTTGTAATGGTAACTTAATGCCTTTAAACATATTTATCATGAATCAAATCACTTGTGACACACAGCATTTACATAACACAAATTATAAAGTAAAACTCATAAAAAACCAAAAATTTGGTGTTTGAAATTTTAGCAAATTTCTTTTACATTTAAAACTATTTAATAATAATAATAATAAACAATAACAATAATAAACTTAAATTTCGGGCTGTTCATCTGCAGATACACCTGTTCTCTTTTGTTGTCTGGTAAACTGGTCTAGGACTGACTGGGATATTTATTATTTCTTTTTAGGATCCTTTTGATGGATAGAAATTAAAAATTACCATAAGGCTTACAGAAGACAGTTAAAAAGGTATAAACTTTTCTAAGAAAAAAAATTTGGTTTTTCAGGTAAAAAAAACAGCATTTTTTCAGGCACTGAGGAGTTTATGTATGTTCAGGTCTGCTGATAGTTTGTGTCACGTTGGGTGGCTCTCTAGCACCGTAATGTAAAGCTGTGTCTTCAGGCTGCATATTCTGCCCATTTAGAGTCACTGTTTTACTTGATGGCTGTAAATCAATCCTAATGTTGAAGAAGACGGCATTTGATTGTCAGCAGGTCTTGAAATCACAAGTGTGGTGAAGTCCCCCTCTGTGGTTCATGTACTCTCTCGGCTTTGGAGGTTTTTTTACATGCATGATGTTTTAATCATGTGAGCCCTTGCCAATAGTAAAGCGTGTCTTCAGGCTGAATTCTGCCAGTTGAGTCACTGTTTTCTGGTGGCTCCAAGCCATCCTAAAAATTTTTCTTTAGGCTCTTTTTAGAGTGTGGCATGTCCTGTTGCACTACAAACCCACTCCAGTCCTTTACCCCCAGGGTGTTGATCCAGTGGGGTTCGGCCACTGCTAAGGAAAAAAACCCGACAGTTTTAAAGGGCAAAAGGGCCCTGGCCAGGTTTAAAAGGCCAGCTGTGACTGTTCCACTCACATCGTTGAAGGGCAAAATATTTCTTTGTAAATAAATTTTTAAAATGAAAATAATATCTGGGTTTCCTTTTGACGCCCAGAAAACTCCATGCAGTGCCACTGCAGCAGCAGGGAGTTTGAAAGGGACATCCGTAAGGAAAAACCTAAAAGAGCTCCCTGTATTTCGGGCCGTTTTATGCTGAGTGTTGGAAAATTTACTGGTTTGCAACAAGTCAAAGCAAATCTTTTGACAAAT
>JAHHUM010001389.1:20000-43319 GCA_036173005.1 Crenichthys baileyi | reverse complement strand
ACATCCATCCATCATCCATCCATCATCCATCCATCCATCCATCATCCATCCATCCATCATCCATCCATCCATCAATCATCCATCCATCCATCCATCCATCCATCATCCATCCATCCATCATCCATCATCCATCATCCATCAATCCATCCATCATCCATCCATCATCCATCCATCTATCATGCATCCATCCATCCATTATCCATCCATCCATCCATCATCCATCCATCCATCCATCCATCATCCATCCATCCATCCATCCATCCATTCATCCATCCATCATCCATCCATCCATCCATCATCCATCCATCCATCCATCCATCATGCATCCATCCATCCATCCATCCATCATCCATCCATCCATCCATCCATCATCCATCCATCCATCCATCATCCATCCATCCATCCATCCATCCATCAATCCATCCATCATCCATCCATCCATCCATCCATCATCTATCCATCCATCCATCCATCCATCCATCATCCATCCATCCATCCATCCATCCATCAATCCATCCATCAATCCATCCATCATCCATCCATCATTCATCATTCTGGTTCTTACCTCTGGTTTCCATAGCTAGAGGTTCGGAGAAATCGCCAGCAGCAGCTTTGTTCCTTGCTCGGACTCGAACGACGATAAACAGCGAATCAAATTTCAGTCCTGAAAATGGAAACTGTGTTGCTAAGCAGCAGAACTGAGTGACATCACACCTAAAAGGACCATTCTGCAGCATCTCACCTGAGATGGTCACCTGTGTGTCTGTGATGTCGCAAATCTTTTCCCAGCATGCGTCTCCAGAAGCTCTCAGAGAGCTGTTGTGGTTTGTTTTGCGATATTCCAACTCATAGCGCTCGATTGGTCCATTTCCGTCTGCGTCATTGATCTGTTGCCAAGCAACAGTGATGCCGTTGTCACGGACAATGCAGCCGGGGACATCAATCTCTGGAGCTCTGGGAACTGAAAACTCAGACTGAAAACATGATACGCAAAACTCTACCTTTTCCAAAAAATACTCATTGTGGTTTCCATGGTAACTGCATGACGCAACGGAGTTGGTAAAACCGATATGTAAGCACAAAAAACTAAAATCTACGCTGTTTTCGTTCTCCGAGTTCTTAAACATGACAAAAAACAAAACTATGTAACAAATACAGAGGGGGGCGTGGCTTCTGACCTGGCAGGAAGTTAAGGCGCAGAAGCCCCGCCTTCTCGGCACTGAAGTCAACAGTAAACTGCGACATGTTTCCTGACACCATCGGTCGAGTTGTCAACCGGAACGCTGGAGCCATTGTTACCCTGGCAACAGCAGGAGGTGGGGCCAACAGAAAGGAGGTGGGGTTATGTGTTAGTATGGGGTGTGGTTAATATGTTAAAGGCGCAGGATTTGCATGCAAACCAAACCGCAGCTTTAATTACGCAAAATTCTTAGGACCTGTTAGTTTGAGTTAAGGTGTCTGCAAGAATCAATAACTGTTACAGATTAAAGTGATGAAAGCAAAAACAGGAAGTCAGTACTAACAACAACAAAGACAGAAGAAAGAAGAAGAAATATGGAAACCAACTGAGCAACAAAATTAAACATGGGAAACAAACAGGAAAGGTGATAATGTGCAACGTACCGTTCTTTGATCTGTTTGGCTGCCTGAAAAACAAAAGCAACAGAATGTTTTCATGTTATTTGCAGGAACGTTTGTTTTCATGCTGCCTACTTTTCTTTTGCTCAAATGACTTTTTTTTCTCGTGTTCTGTCTCGGCATATCAGGCGTACCACATGGAGAAGCTGGTTGCTTATATGTTCCAGGGCAGCTTTGCTCCAAGAAAAGCACATCTGGAGATGAACCCATGTCTGAATGACCTTCAAACTTTTGGATAAATTATATGTGAACATGTGTGTGTGTGTGTGGAGTAGGATGGTGTGTTAATTTGTCACCTTGAAGTGCGACAATGTTACAATGTGAGAAGACTTTTAACACTCGGTGGCCAAGAGCTGCAATGGTGGCCACCTTGGAGGGCTTAGCAGACAGACACCACCCACTACCCACTGACATGGAGGCAGGTTGCCGAGAAAGCACAGGAGCACCAGCCTCCAGGCCAAAGAGGCACACGGAGAGAAACAGGGTTATGAACCCCACTATCCAACCCCTGCTACCAAGCCCAGAAGTGCAGGTCAAGTCTGTAACCTGGCCTCTTTGGCAGCCAGGGGTTTGTACAAGCTCCCAGAAGCAGAACCACCCAGCGCAGAGGAAGAGGAACCTCCCCCAAAAAGCCCCCAACATGCTAGGAAGGCATGGGCAATCCAAATGGGCTAGAACCGCCCCCCATCATTGTCGTTGGTGTACGCATGTGGGTCTCTGTTAATGTGGAATGTTGTAATGAATGCAGGCGTTTATGTCCAAAGTACATTACAATCGTGGCTGGAGGTGGTGTTTGGGAGTCTCCCCCACCTCAGACACAAGTCCCCAGGAGCTGGTGTGGATGACAAACACAACAACAGCAGAGGACATTTTCAACTCAGTGATCAGAACGCTGGACAGGGCCGGAGTGGACTGGACCCGTGCAGTTAGCTGGGCTACGGATGGTTTGGAAAAAAAAAGGTGTTGGGACTAAAGTCAGAGAGAAAGATCAACAGCAAATAGAGGACGGTCGTTTTGGACTTTTTACTTTGTTTGGCACCAGGAGACACTGTGTTGACAATCATTAAGAATGGACCACGTCATGGAAGTGGTTATGTGGTCTGTTAATTTCATCCAACCCAGGAGTCTGAATCACCACCGGTTTGACAGCTCTGAGCAATAAAGTCATCTGGTTGGCCTGCCGTACCATGCTGAAGTCAGGTGGTTCTGCCAAGCTGCAGTGCTGAAACTGGTCTTTGATTAACAAGAGGAAACTGGACAGTACATGGAGAAAAAGGGCAAACCAGTTTAGAAATGTCAGTCAGAGAGCCTGCAAGACTTCCCATTTATGCCGGTTATAACAGTACACTTTTACTGATCCAAACGGTTCTGACAGCAGAGGAGCATTTAGGTAGAGGCTGACTTCGTAGGACACACTGATGTCATGTGGGGATCTGGTTAACGTTTCCCGGCTCAGAGACGTGTGGAACCGGAGTTAATGCTGACATTGATCGGGATTAGAGTTTAAGAAACGGTTTCAGGTCTGAGTTGGAGACAGAACCTTTTGCTTTTATTCACAGTCTGCTCGCCGACATCCAACCTGAAACAACTGGCTTCCAGTCTGGGTCAGATTTAAAGAACAAATCAGCTGTATTAATGATAAAGTAAATTATTACAATGTTCTGTGACTTTGTATGCTTTTGTAGCTCAGCTGTGACCTAGAAGTTCTAATAACTTATGATAATTCATACATATTTTTGAGTGGCCTTTAGCGGTCGCAATGACTGGAAAAGCTCTAGATAAATCCAGTCCATTTAGCATTCACCGAGCTTACAAACACTTTGTTTTCATGTTGTTTCCAGAAACATTTTTAGAAGGTTAAAATCTAATTTTTGTTACCGTCAGAAACTCTTCTTCATTGGTGAGGGTCAGCGTCTGATTTGCAAATTCCAGCAGCTCTTCGCAGGAGAGCAGAGCAAACTTCCCCTCTGAAAGTTGCCGCTAGAAACCATTCAAACAAAATAAACAGTTTGCATTATGTTAGCAACGGTAAACAACAACAACAGCAACAACCCTGACATCAAACAAACCCCACCTGAAGCTCCGCCTCCTTACTCTGCGTTTCCTCTTTGATGATGTCACGGAGCTGAGCTCCTCTTTCCTCCAAGGCGGAGCTTAGCTTCTCTAGCTCCACCTCCAGCTCTGACATCACCTTGCAAGACTCCTCCTGATTGGATAGTTAATTATTAGCCCTAATTAGAACATGTACTATATTTACTTAAGGCTTCCCATGGTACCCCATCAACCAATGAGCTGCTGACCTGCAGCCCTGTCCGAGTGCTGTCAATTGAGTCCAAGAAATGTTGGAGCTCTTCATTCTTATTGGCTAATGTGTTGATGATGCGTCGCAGAGCTTCCTGTTGGAACAAACACAGTTTCTGGGTAGGACTATTTTATGCTCATGTACTCATGTACACTTCATGTTGGTGACAACCAAGCTAATCCAGATACAGCAAGAAATCAAAGCATTTAGTCGTGTTGAAGTCATCACCAACAAAGGCCTTTCTGCTTCATACATTCCTGTTAGTGTGTTCAGTGTTCACTGTGTCATCCCATTTATTACACATCTCTTCATTCATGGAGATTTTTGTGTTGATTTCTGTGTATGTGTGGACTGGTTAGGCTGTTAACAGCATTGAGTGTAATCAATAATCATTTTCCCTGCTTTAAAAATGAAAAAAATTCTCATCTGTCAACTGGCTGGGCTGCTTGCTGAGACAAACAGACAGGCGTTATTCCTACATAAGCCTACAGATGGCAGCACCTCCATCTGAGGAAATTAGACGTCATCTATTATGAACATTTCATAGTTCATCAACATACATGACGGCCAAGACAAAATACAATACTATTAGTTATCAGCCAGGTCCTGCTGCTCAGACCTATTAGCTGATCATCTTCACTCAGCATCTTTATAAAAGCAGGAACGATCATTCGCAGGAGGAAAACATCTCAGACAGTTCCCAATCTTCCCAGGAGTGGACCTCCCAGCAAATTCAGTCCAAGGTCAGAGCATGAAGCTCTCAGAAATGACCAGAAACCCAAGAGATCCATCTCAGACTCTACAGACATCAGTTAGCAAGTTAAAGGTGAAAGGTCATGACTCTGAACCAGTATGGCTGTTTGGAAGGGTTGAAGGAGAAAGCCTCTTCTCGCTAAAAACAAGATAGAAGCAAAGCTGCATCTGAATGAAGGACAAGATGCCTTGGACAATGTCCTCTGGACAAATGAGACCAAAGTAGAGATACTGGACCATGATGGACAGAACCAGTATGGAGGAAAAATAACAGAATATCAGAACAAACAGACCATAATAACCTTTTTAAACACGGAGGTGGAGGGATGATGATGTGGGCTTGTTTACCTCCCTGGGTGTACTTGATGGGTTCTGTGGACTAAAGTATTCTTGGATCAAATGTGAGTCCATCTGTCCAACAGCTGAAGCTTGGACCAAACTGGGTCATTAACAGAACCATGATCCAAAAAGCCGCAGATTTAGAACAAAATGGCTGCAGAAGAAAACAATCAATGTGCCGCAATGATCCAGTTAAAGTCCAGACTACAACCTGACTGAACAGGTGGAACCTTCAGAGAACTGTGCAGGAGCACCATCTGAAGCAACCCCGGAAAGAAGAGTGGACCAAACATCCTCCACATGGATGCTGACGGAGGTTCTACCGGCTACACAGGTGGTTCTATGGACTGAAATAATATCAGAACCCGGTGATGACCTGATCAGGTGTTCTAATCAGTCACCATTTTAATGACTCTGAACAGGTAAACATGACGTCACAGCTGACCCTGAAGAACACCTGTAACAACGAAGTCACTTCTCTCTGATTGATCCTTGACCTTCTTTGATCAGATCCGGCAGCTATTAGCAGCAGGTTACCATGGTGACGAGATCATCTGATCGAAGCGGATCGATCGTTCGGTTTAATGAAGAAGAACCAGCTGATCGGTGGTTCCGTTCGGCCTGAAGCTCTCTCTACCAGAGTCTAACACCTAACCCAGCCGTCAGGGTCAGAACCGCTGATCCATCAGGGTCTGATCCGTCAGGGTCTTACCTTCTGAGTGTCCATCACACTAGGACAGGACGGAAATCACGTCTATCTGAAGCGGTACGCCACTTCCGGTGGGGACTGTCAGCGTAAAATACATTTGATCCTTGTTCCTTCTCTTCCATATTCATGGTGGTTCCAGTCAGATTCCATGAAGTGGGAATGCTGGATTCATTAGAAATCTGCAAACTTCCAACCAAATTTTCCCTCATAGCACACAGGGCTCCCCCTGGCGGGCCAACGGGGTACTTCACCCAGATGGACAATCGCCTTCTGAAGTTTAACTGGTACCAAACAGAATTTTATCCTTTGACCGGTTTCCATATTTTCCACTCCCAAACAGAGTAAATTAACTTTACCTCGGGTGTTCTACCTGTTTCACCTTCAACAAAGACACGATTAATCAGAACAGAGGTTCTGGGTGCAGTCTGAGTTCTGCTTACCTGAACACCTTCTTCCCTCTGTTAGCTGGATGGTGGTGCTGGTCTATGCTGAACTGGTGCAGGCATAGTGGGGCTGGACTGGTAGGCTCATTACACGCCTGCTGATCATTTACAGCTCAAGTAGAGAGATGATGGTTCCATTAGTCTAAACTCGTGTTTTGTTCATCTCTGAACCTGCAGGCTTGAATGAAATGAACTGAACTTCCACAATTTTGTGTCTTTTGGTCTAAGAAACCAATCCTATAGACAATAAACAGGTGATAACCCCAGTTCTGTTTGGAACTCAGTCATCTTCACCTGCAGAAACGTTTTTCAGAGCATTTTGGTCACTTTTACAAAATCACATTTTTAGTTTAAGGATTTTTCTGAATTTCCAGAAGATTTAGATTAGTGGTCCATATATATTTCTAACAGAGCACTTCGTTCTCAGACTGCAGGTTTACTGGTGGTTCCTAGAGTCTCTAGAAGTAGAATGGGAGGCAGATCCTTTAGTTATCAGGCTCCTCTCCTGTGGAACCAGCTCCCAGTTTTAGTCCGTGAGGCGGACACCCTGTCTACTTTTAAGGCTAGGCTTAAAACTTTCCTTTTTGATAAAGTTTATAGTTAGAGTGGCTTAGGTTATCCTGAGCTATCTCTGTAGTTATGCTGCTATAGGCTTAGGCTGCTGGAGGACATCATGACCACTTTCACCCTCTCTGCTACATTCTCATACTACTCTCCAATATGTTCTCTGTTTTTTTCTTCCTAGAAGCTACACCTGGCCTGGCTCTGTGTTTAGCTGTGACACCTTCCTGGAGGAGGCCATCATCCAACATCTTAATGCTCTACTTCTACCCATGATCCACTTTGCCCTGTCTTTCAGTGTTTAAGCCTGTCTCTCATGGACATAGCTATAGGAACTATTTTTATGATTAAGTATATGTACCCTGTTTTTAATTCTATTATTTTCCTCCCTGCTCAGAGCTTATGCTGCCAACAGTCATATTGAGCCAGGTTTATCTTCCTGGCTCTCCTGTAAAGCAATTTAAAGCGTCCGTATAACCAGAAAGGGTCAGTTCATTTACCATTCCTGTAAAAAACTGTTGCTTCCCACTGTCGCTACATGCATGCTCAGTATGAGGGATTGCTGCAAAGTCAACGCCAGTGACTGTCCACTGTCTCTACATGCTCATCCAGGAGGAGTGAATGCTGCAAGTCACTGACTGGATGGAGTCTGCTGGATTTCCTTAGACAGAAAACTATTTTTCTAATATTTTTTGCGGCACTAGAAGCCTTTATTTTTCACCCTTTGATATCGTAAGCAGACAGGAAAGGGGAAAGAAAGCGGGGGAGACACTTGGCAAAGGTCGCCGGGTCTGGGACCCAAACCCGGGACAGCCGCACCGAGGACTGTAGCCTTTTGCACATGGTTGCATGCTTAACTCCTACACCACCAGCACTGCACCCAGATAGAAAAGCTTTTTAACCAGTTTGAATAATAAACTGAGTCAGTTTGATAAGTAGGATCAGTTGGGATGGGTGTATCTGACTGCGTCTGTATGATCCGATTTGATTGAACCGATTTCCTATAAACTGGACCAGTTTGTTAAGTTCTTTTGAGACATTTGTAATGAATCAGCACTATACAGATAAACTAAACTGCAAAAACCAGAAGATTCCAGAAGTTCTTCTGGTTTTTGTTTATAAAAGACGACCTGCTGAATCGGACCTTCAGGTTCCTCCAGGTCTTGCTGAAATATTTTTATTGTGCTCTCTTTCGTTCAGTTAAAATTGCCTTGGTTCGGTTTGTCGAACAGAGCAGAGCCTAAAAATAGAAGCAGGAAGCAGCTTGTGTTGAACTTTATTGATCATCTTCAGTTAAACATGAAGGTTTTTGCCTTAGAGTCTTTTATCTGCAGCAGGAATCACTGAAAATCAGCCTTTCAGCAAAAACTCTGTTAAATTATGTGCTTCAGAATCAAAATGCCTGCAGGTTTACAGCAATAACTTACGCTTTACAGTGTTACTCGTTTCCAAGGCGACAGAACAGAAAGTATCAGACGCAGGTTCTGAAGAAAGCTGGGCTTCCTCAGTGCTTTATTCTGACTAAAACAGGCAGCTTAAAGAGGCGTGCTGCTGGTTCTGTTTACCAATGAGGGTACCGATTTGACCCATGGATCAGTCCAAATGGTTCAATTCTGATCAGAGGTCAGATTAAGAGGACATAATCTGAGCCAAAGTTAGGGCAACAAATCAGAATCTGACTCCAGTTAAAATGTTCAGAACTGGTCCAAGGTTCAAGTAATGGACCTTATTCTCATGTCAGATTAGGTGAGTTAGTCAATAAACTGACCAGAGACCAATCCATAGAATCAGAACTGGGCTTTGTTCAGAACCAAACAATTTATAAAACCAGCAAATCTTCCAGACGCTACAGCTATCAGAAACATTATCATCAACATTATCAGCTTCAGGTCACCATGGTAACATTGTTGTTATGAAGGCGAGGGGCCATGCAGGGAAGGGCTGGGGGCGGAGCTAAGCGCTACAGGTCATTTAGTGGTATAAAAACATATAAAGTTTTTTAAGTTTCCTTTCAGGCAGGTGGGAGGAGCTAATCAAGCAGCAGAGGGATGGGGGCGGAGCTAAAACACTGAATAACTTCCTGTACAGTTCCATTCCCAAACACACTCTTCCTGTTGTGCTCCTGTGCAGATTTACACGGACGTGACAATGTAGGAACCACGCTCGCCGCCGCTGCTGCCTCCATCTCCGCCCTTCGGCTCGCGTTTCTTGGTCACGGGGGTGGGGATGAGTGAAGGCCGCGCGGGCGTGGTGGATGTGCTGCTGGTAGGCTGTGTGGGGGCGGAGCTTACTTCTGCACTGCTCTTCCTTGGGCTGGGCGTATAGTTGAAGGGACTGACGCGAGCTGCTACAGCACCGCTGCGCTGCTGACTGCGCTGCTGCTGCTGTTGGCGGTCGGGTGGTGGCGGAGGCTGGTCTTCCAAACTCTCACAGCTCCGACGAAGATTGAGGTTGGAGGATGAGGAAGAGGAAGAGGAGAGGATCTTTGAGGGGGCGGGGCTGTCGATGACAGGCGGGGCGTTGGCGGTGGTGGGTGAGCGTGCTGAGCAGGAGGAGGGTGAGCGTGGATTGTTAACGGGACAGTCTTCAAGACGAACCCAAACATCCTCTGATTTGGCAGCTGTTAAGTCGCTGCCGCTGCTCTTCGCTTTCCTCCATGTCCCCTTGGACCTGTTGGTGTTGTCCTCGCTTCGCCCCTTCTCACTGGACTCAGATGATGCAGACAGCACCGACGATGAGCTTCCTGTCCTCTTCCACGTGCCAACACGAGGTAAAGACGTTGAGTGATTCCCGCCGCTCACTCCTGTGGCACCACTGCTGTTCTCCCGTTTCCAAGTGCCAGTGCGGCTCAGTCGAGATGACGTCTCTTCTTGTGGCCGTGACGGACTCTCTGAATGTGAGCGGTTGACGTCTTGTCTTCTGGATGCGGGAGGAAGCGGTGTTTCAGGGCTGGACTGCAACTCCATTGCTGCCGCTGTTGAGGAAGATTCTACTAGCTTCCTCTTCAGTGTCGGACTCGGAGCTTCTTTGATGAAGGTCGATTGTCGGACGAGTGCAGGCTTCTCAGGTTCGGCCTTCTGCTTCTTGGTGGAGGCAGAGATGCTGAGCCTGGAGGCCGACTCGCTTCTCAGCATGCCGCCACTTCTTGGAGCGCTCTGCTTGGCGGCTCTAGAGGAAGACGTTGATGAGGCACTTCCTGGAGACGTGGTGCGTGGTAGCTGTGACAACTTTGCTCCTTTCTGACTGGCCGGCACTGCGGACCGAGAGGGAGTGGAGTCTCGAGAGGACCCGCCTCCTCTGTCTGTGCTGTCACTGCCTCCTGGAGCTTTGGCCACAGCTGCAGCTCTGGGTTTGCTCCGCCCCCTTGCTGCTGGCTCTGCCCTTGGTTTACCTGTGATCAGGCTCCTGTACACCTTCTTCCCACCTCTCAGCGCCTTTGCCTCCTCGTCATCCTCCTCTTCCTTCTTCTTGGCTTCTAACGTGCTGCGCTCGCCTGGCTTCAGGATCCGGGCACCTCGCTTCACCTGCAGAGCCTCCTCTTCCTCCTCATCGGTGTTCTTCTTGGCCATTGGCAGGTGGAAGGGTGACCCAACAGACTTCAGGGACAGGACGGAGTCAGAATCTGATGATGGCTGGCGAGACAGGGATGCGGCTGCAGCAGCGTTCAGACTGCTGACAATAGAGTTGGCGCCTTCCTGGATGGCTTTCCAATCAAAGGACTCGGAGTCAGGAGAGGTGGGGCTTCTGGGAGCCTCTGAAGGTTCTTCCTCTGCCAGAATGCCATCATCAGCCTTGGTGAGAGGCGGTGGTGGTGTAGCTATGGCAGCGGGGGCAGGCAGTGCGGCAGACTTCTTCTTCTTCTTGGGCATAGCGGAGCTGATGCATTCCTGCAGGAGGTCATCCTCAGAGTCGATGCTGAGTGAACTGAGCGACGAGTTCCTCGAGAAACAAACGGGTGTGTCCTCAACATGGAACGCTTTGGGAGCATAGCCGCTGGCTGCAGGGGGGCGGGGCTTTGACTCCACCTGTGCAGGACAGATGTGACATATTACACAGCTTTCATAAACTCATAATGTTGGAGAACATTTCCTGAAAAGACTTCAGAGTCCTTTAAGGCAGGGGTCAGCAGCCCTTAAAGTCCACCGAGCCATTTTTGACCTTGCTCCCTTCAAATAAACTCAGCCGGTAAGGCCTGCTGAAAAAAAAGATAACTTGTCCTGCTTTACAGCATTTCTTATATAACTGTGTTTGTTATGAATGTTAAAAAATAAAAGTTTTGTTTTTTATTTTTGGGTTTTAGTTCAAAGAAACACTTTAGATTTTTTAAAATTAGATACAAATCTGTGGTTTGAGTCATTTTCATATTTTGGATCATAAATAAAAACTGGTACCACTCAAATAAAATGCATAATTTGCAGCCTAGAGAGAAACTCCCTAATGTAAATCAGAGAAATTCTGGGTAAAGATGTCTAGATAAAAACTAGTAACTGATGAAACCAGCCATCCTATTGATCACCATGTTTCTACGTGTTGTGGTCAAACAGCCAATGTGAGGAGACTCTAGAGCCACACGTTGCAGTGCCCTGCTTGAAGGATGTTGAGGAAATGTTCTGCTACATTCCAGAAGTAGAACCTAAAAACTAGCAGAACCATCTCCTGATCAACATGAGGAAAACCAAGGAGCTGGTGGTGGATTTCTGCAGACCCACCACACTGACACTGGTGAACTTCCAGGGAACAGTCGTTCACATAGTGGACTCTGAAGCTCCTTTTCCACCAGTACCTAATCTAGTCAGGTCGGATCAGTTTAACACAGTCTGATTCATTTCCCATAACAACTGAGTACCATGTACCATGAGTGATGTGATTTACAGACAGAAACACCACCAGCCTAGCCTGCTGCTCCGTTTATGGCTGCTGAAAGAACAGAACCAGAGAAGGTTCTGGGCAGCGAGACCCGAAGCACTGTGGTTCAGTATAGAAGAGAGAGGGAAGCCATGCCGGACCAGACTAGAGGACGTGTGTGGGTAAGCTAACGCTACCTAATGCTAGCTCGCTACAATAGTGCTCATAGACACAACAAGCCAAAATATTAGTTCTTGAAATATGCCGCTACATGTGGCTCCGCCCACTAACCAATCAGTGATCGACAGTCTTCTGATGTCATGATTTAAGTGCGACTCAGAGCGTTAGTTCTGGTTGTTCCCCGGAACAATAAACTGGACTGGAGCCACAACACTGATGCTCTGTACAGGACGGGTCACAGCGGACTCCACCTGCTGAGGAGACTGGGGTCTTGTGGAGTATAGGGGGCGCCCCTGAAGACCTTTTCTGACTCTATGGTGGCATCAGCCATCTTCTATGCTGAAGTATGTTGGAGCAGTTAGAGAAGCCGATCAGGAAGGCCAGCTCTGTCCTAGGATGCCCCCTGGACCCAGAGCAGAGCAGGTGGTGGGAGACGGAAGGACTCAGGCAACCATAACACCCCCTGTTACTTTATAACCATCGCTGCTCCCAACAAACTCAAGAAGTCTTCACACCCCTGCTGTTATTTGCAGTTTTTCATGTGACTGTAGTCTGTACATCAAGAAAACTTTGTATATTTTGAAGTGACTTTAGTTAGCTGAAATGTTCTTGTAATCCGAGTTTTTCCTATGTTGAATATCTGACCGAGGTGTAGTCTCTATACTGATTTTATGAATTATTTCTATGTGTATGTGAATCTGCATGATGCTGACGAACCTGAATGTCCTCACTGAGGGACAATGATGGTTGTAAACCTGCGCTGACGAAGAAATTGCTCTGATGTGGTACCTGAGCTTGGTCTCATGACTCATTCTGATGGTATACCGTCCTTGTGCTCTCCTACCTGTACCTGACCACCAGGTCTCACCTCAGCAGGGGCAAGAGATTTCGTTGCTGCTTCGCCTCTATCGGGCTCCTCCTCTTCATCCTGCTGTGGGGCGGGTGCAAACTCCTTGTTGTTGTTCTCCTGGTCGATGTCACTCAGTGAGCTCAGCGATGGGTTTCTGGAGAAGCAGACTGGTGTGTCTTCCATAGCAAACTTCTGCTTCTCATCTGTGATCATCTGATTGGTTGCAGTTTTAGTTCGGGGGAAAACGGCGGCAGTCTGCTGTTTCCTCTTCCTATTTTCTTCCTCTTTACTCTTCCTTTCCTCTCCTTCCTTTTCGGGAGCCTCATCCTCATCAAAGTCGAGGGAGCTCAGCGAGTCGTTACGTGAGAAGCAACATGGCGTTCCCTCGATGGGGGTGTAGTGGCGTGGTGAATCAAAGGCAAATCCTGGTTTTGGTTTGGTGGCTGCTGTCGTGGCGACGCTGTACGATGGCCTTTGAGGCATCGGCTTCACAGGCGAGGTGGGTTTGTTCTTTAACGGCGGCTGGCAGAGAGGAGGCGGCGTTGGCGGAGACACTGCAGGAGGAAGGGGCGGAGCCTGAAGGTGTTCACCGCTTTCGACGGCTCTGAATGGTTTCCTGGGTTTGGCTTTAGGCATGGCAGCGCTGATGCACTCAGCTAGGATGTCATCACCATTCTCACCCTCTGGGACTCCAGCCCTTGTTCTTGGGGCAGAGGGAGGCGGGGCTGACTCCTCATTGGGTGGGGAGTCGATGGTCAGGTCACTGAGCGAGGTGGCGGTGGAGAAATTGAGCGGCGTTCCCTCCACGCAGTAAACTCTTGGCACCTCCTCAGGTGGGGGCGGCACATCCTTCCTCTGCGGCGGCAGGGATCGGCTCTGTGGTGGGAGGAGCTTGTAAACAGGAAGTTGACTGGCTTTCCGTGGTGCTGCTGGTTGCTGCTTCTTTGGTTTCTGGGATGACTTGGGCATGGCCATGTTGATGCATGCCACCAAGATCTCATTGTCGTCATCCGATTCGTCAAGGATCGGTTTGAGAGGCTCCTCCTTTGCCTCCTTGTTGCCTCCCTCCTGCTCCTCTTTCTTCATCTCGGCTGCGATGTACGGCTCATCTACACTGAGCGCGCTCAGGCTAGATGCACGGCTGAAACCGTGCGGTGTGCTCTCTGTGGCGAAGTGCAGCAGGACATCAACACAACTCTCCTCCTCCTTCTTGGCACGCTCCTCCTGCTTAGTTTTCTCAGCGGGAAGAGGCAGTGGCGGCGTCTTGGCACGGCTCGGGGGCATCGTCTGACCCGGGCTGTCCGGGAGGTCGCTTGGGCTGACCACGCCGCTCGGCATGCCACTGCAAGGCTCGCTGGAGCGTACGGAGCTGGCGATGGAGGAGGTGGAGAAGCTGTCAAGTGAGCTAACCGACGTGCAGCGGCTGAACATCAGCGGCGTCTCCTGGGCATACGGCGGCTCTGGAGGGCTCTTTGGTGTCCTGGCGCCAGACGATGAGGTCACATGGTGGTGATGGTGATGGCTGTGGTGGTGATGATGACCTTTTCGTCCTCGTGTGGACGGCGCGGCAGATGTTTGGCTCTCTGCCTCTTTCTGCTGCCGCTGTTGCTGCCGTTCCTGGGCGTCTTTCTCGCTGACGGGAAGTGTTGGGTAATCGTTGCTGCCGCCGCCTTTTCTCTTCCTCGCAATGACGTCAGCATCCTCGTCCTCTTCCGATGACAGCGAGGACAGTGAGCTGCCCCTGGAAAAGCAGATGGGTGTGTCCTCTACGCAGTAAGTCTGTGTTGACTCCTGGTTGCTTTTGCCCACTGTGCGCGCTGCGGCCGGAGGCAGGGGGCGAAGCTTGTTAGTAGAGGATGAAGCAGGAAGAGCCAAAGAAGCTGTCTCTTCCTGCTTGAAGAGCGGTTTGTGTGCAGAGTCGCTGCCGTACTTTAGGCTATAGTCGATTGGCTGCTCAGGTGTAGAGTCGCTGCCGTAGCTCGATGTTGCAGAGACGACGACATAGCGTGGCGGTTGTCCTGACGTCATGTGGCTGCTATTCTGTCCCGACTCGCCGCCGTTGACGTTTCTCCGCAGCCTGACGTCCTGCTCACGGTCGTCGTCGTGGCTCGGACTCTGTCTCCCAGAGTTCAGCTGCTCGTCCGAGTACTTTAGGCTGTAGTTGATGGGTGTGTCCAGCTCGGCACAGTCATCATCCGCCATGTGGTTGGCACTGCGTATCTTATGAGCCAGGTCTGCTGGGTACTTCCTGTAGACGCAGCACTTGTTGGCACCGCTTTCGTCAGAGGAGTAGAAGGCATCTGATGAAGGCTTGGTTTTGCCGCGGTTGCCGTATCCGTCGGTACTCGTTACGCTGTTGAGGCTGTCGCTGGAGGCGCGCACACTGGGCGGGAACACTGAGCGCACGTACGACACTTCTTCGCTTGTCCTCTTCGATCCGTCACCACTCTTCGGGCTCGACAGCACAGGCGTGTTGGTATAGGAGCGTGTGGGGTTGCCTGCTCCAGCTCCGGCACCATTACAGCTCCGCCCCTTCCTGTTTGCTGCTTTGGGGCTCAAGTTATCGATGTTGTCGAAGGTCTCTGACAGCTGCTGTGCATCCAGCTCCTCGAATAATGCCTTCTGTTTACGAGCATGCAGCGAAGGGGCGCCGGCGCCCGGCGACACTACACTGGCGTCTTTGAAGCGAGCTGGACGATTGGCCATCAGGTTTCGTAGAGCAGCGGCACTGCCCATGGCGATCATCTTGTGGCGGGAGTGGATGAGATTGCGCAGCATTCCCACGGCACCCAGCTCCCACAGCGTCTCCTGGTCTTTGGCGTCTCGGGCTGACAGGTTCCAAAGGGTTCCACAGGCGTTGGATACGATGGTCAAACTATGAGACTTTAGGTGCTGCAGCAGAGTTGGAAGGCAGCCGTGCTCACGCAGTATCTGCCTGCAGGATGAGACACAGAGACACAGTTGACACATACGGCGCTTCCATGTGCAGGCTCCATGTGACTTCCAAGGGTTTACCTGTGTGTCTCGTTTGTGGCGATGAGGCTAGAAACGTTCCGCAGGATTCCTCCGCCGCTCTCGATGATGGCAAGCGTGTTGGTGTGGCTCCGATGCGTCAGAGTTCCGACCAAAAATGCCAGAGCACCATCCACAGCGCAGATATCGGCCTTGTTCTCTGTGCAGTGGGCCGAAAGGTTCCAGAGCGCGCTCAGTACAGACTTCAGCGTGGACTCCTAAAACACCAGAGTAAACCGTTAGAGGCAGCAGACTGAGCGCGCTCAGTGAAGCCCTGGGATTATGCGATTGTTTACCTTCTGCACTTCGAGAGCGCAGCCCATCAGCGCTCGCACGCTGCCAACCTCACGCAGCGTCTTCTTACTGTTGACATCAGCACGCCATGACAGGTTCCTCAGAACACTGGCTATCACCTGGAAACAAAAGAAATTGTCCATCACCTGGAACACACCTGTTCAGCTTCACGCTGTTGGCATGTACCAGCTGAATGTACCTGCTGCAGGTCTTCACTCTCAGACTTCAGCTGAGCGACCATTGCTCTCATGCAGCCTTTCATGGAGCAAAGCGTGGCCTGATGGGACAACAACATGTCATTGGCTCCTGAGGTGAACACCTGAATCAATCATTTCAGTCATTTTTTAGAAACACAGAAAATCTAGAAGATGATCCAACTCAGTTGCACATTCCTCTGAATGTGAGGATGCTAATTCTAAGAAAGGTGCAGTATTGGTTCTTCTGTTGCCCATACTGTACTGTCTCTTTTTATTACGTCTATTAGTAGATTTTTTACCATTGTGTGAATCTGCAGGCTTCCATTTGCCTTTCACTTTGGTGCTGGCACACCTGAATTTCCCCACTGAGGGACAATAAAGGAGATTTCTATTCTGTTCTATAGTGGAAACCTGCTGTCACCTTATTGGCCACATCTCCAAAGGTGAGGTTGGTGAGCGCCATGCCAGCATATCTCCGCAGAGTGACGCTGTAATGATCGCTGCTCAGCCCAAACATCTCACAGTCCACCTGCAGCAGCTCCGCCACCGCCTGCAGACCTCCTGCAGGGACAGAAGACCCACCAAGGGGAGAACAGTCAGGGACCGGTCAAAAACAAATCAGAATCCAGCAAACCAGTCAAGAACCAGTTATAACCTAGTCAGGAGTAAACTGGTCACTCACAACCTAATAAAACCAGCCAGAACCTAATTAAAACTCAGTCTGAACCAAGTTTACAGTAAACTCAGTCGTATCAGTCTGACCCTAGTAAACCAGTCAGAACTTATTGAGAACTTGATCAGAACCCTGGCCGACTCACCCAGCTCGTTCATGGCGTGGCGGTGCTCCTCATCGAAGGACAGCTTCATGAGGACGCAGACGGCTGGACAGATCTGATGCTCCACAGGAGACGGCACTGCAACATGACATCACATGTGCATCAAGACAAGACAACGGGACGCCAGGCTGTGTCTGAGTGGTCTGGTCATGTGACTGATGACTTACTGGGGTTGTCCTCCTGGTCGGCGCCCCTCTCGTGGTTCTCCTGCCAGGTCCAGCATGCCTCGCAGTAATGACGCACCTGCTCCAGCAGGTGGAGCACTCTGATCTCCCTGCGCCCCCTCTTGTCATCAGGCTGGCTGTGCACGATGTTGTGCAGTGCAGCCGACGCCCTCGCTCGAGCCTCCTTACTGCCACGGGAGTTACCTGGGCAACCACACCGGCACCGTGAACACAAACTGCCAGATCTGTTCAAGGTAAAGAGGTGGAAACGCAGTGGTTACCTAGCAACAGGGAGTCCTTATCATTGCCATGTAGCAGCTGGATGAGCAAAGGCAGGCAGCCAGACTGACGCATGGCGATGCAGGAGTCCTGTGAACTCGACATGGCGAGCAGCGTGCGAGACATGTCATCCTTATCGTGAGTTCCCAGCATGGACAGCAGGCTGTACACCATCTCCACCTGCATGAGGAGATACAGAGCTCACACAGTCTCACACAGCTCCTCCTCCACCTGCACATGATGCCACACCCACCTTTGTTCCAAGGTGGCTGGTGATTCGTCGAGGCACAGAGTAGCTCGTCTCGTTGGCCGACTCCTGGTCCAATCGGCTGCTGGAACTCTGAAAGATGATAACATTTAACCAATTAAAGGACAGGACAAGAACAAAGAAAATAGTTAACTAATCCTAGGGGAGGATAGCATGCTCACCTGAGCTCCAGCCAATCCACTGCTGTCCCCTGCACTCTGAGCCCCCTCCACCTGCACAGACATACATCATCAGGTAACAGAACATGTGTCTGAGCCACACAGGTGAGTCACGGACTAATGCCCCTTTTCCACTGGTTCTATTCAGTCCACTCCACTCGGCCCGCTTTGTGAGCGTTTTCATTACCGTTTTTTCTGTACCGGTACCTAGTTTTTTGGTCCCTGCTCCTGAGCAGGTCCAACCGGGTCTGAGATGGGACTATACGTGACGTGAACAGACTGCTGTTCACTGATTGGCTGTGGGACCAGGAGAAATGAGAAGGTTTTCCAAGAGGTCCTGCAGGGAGAAGGTAATAAACTCAAGAGTGACTAGATTCATATAAAAGGACCACAATGGCCAGAGCGGGTCAAACCCAAATATAATTTATTTACCAATCATAACTCAGCCTGAAGGTTGAAAGATAAAGGACACATCCGCTTTCTGAATTACTCACAGGTAGGGGGCGCTGTAGTTAATAACATCCTAAACCAGCTGATCACACATAAAATCAGACACACAAACATTTCCCCCAAAACACTCAGAACAAACCAGCATGAAACAGCGGGTTTGGTTCTGATATTTATCGACGGTCCTTCACAGAACCAGCGTCTGCAGGAGGAGGGAGCAGGCAGAGAGCAGCTGCCCGTAATCAGACTGCCTTCATCGGGTCAAACGGTAGGAAGACCCGCTGAATCCATGAAGCACGAAGATCCAACCTAAAACTAACTTCACCACGGTCAGAAGTCCGTGGTTCTGGTCTTTCAAGTCCTGGTCCTCGTTATTACCATGGATGAGACAAGAACTTCCTCATGAAGCCCAAAATGTTCTTCAGCCAAACTTTGGACCTTCACCATCCAGACAGCAGCGTTTCTCCTCTGCTTCTCCTGCCACCCCCTCATATCAGAACCTCTGAGCCTTATTCTGGTTCTGGCTGGACTGTGGTCCAGGTAATTATCCCAGTGGATCATTTTAGACATAAAGGACACATAGAAGACATTCTAGCATATAAAATAATACAAACATTATTAGTATTTATTTATTCATGTTTTTATTTTGTGCTCATTTTGCTCAGGTTACTTTAGTGTGACGATGTCACACAGTAACGTTAACAGCAGCACAGTGAGACGGGGCTTCAAGCCAGAACTCCAGCCTTCAGTGGGTCAGTGGAAACCCAACAGGTTCTGTGCTAAGTGGAGTGAGACCAAGTGGAGCAGAACCGCCTAATTAAAGCCAGTGGACCAGGGGCATAACTGACAGACAGGTGAGCTTACCTGCAGGTGGGCTCCCAGCCTCAGGATGTCTTTCTCAATCTGCTGGATACGAGACACACGAGCCTAGAAAACACACACACTCCTGTTCAGGCGAGTCTGAACCAGAACAGTGACCTGACATACAGGTGAGGTCCAGGTGTGCTCTGCCTACTTGAGCTCTCCTCTCCATCTCCTGACAGGATCCCAGCTGCTCCTCCATTGCTGACCGGATCTGACGAGCCTCAAACTCCAGCTGACGGCGACTCATGTCCGTCTGCAGAGTGAACTGACAAAAAAAAGGCACTCAGCACCAGCTAAACTCACAGCATGCACTTCAGCCATATCAGACCTGGCATACATGGTAAAGGTTCTTACGTTCTCAGTGAGAGGCAGACTGTCAATCCTCTTGGTGAGATTCTGCAGCTGAGCGTAGTACCAGTCCTTCTCTTTCTCCTCCTTCTCCAACTCAGCCAATAGCAGAGACCTGTGGGAAGGCAGCAGCCAATCACAGGAGAGACAAAGTACAATACTGAGTAGGTTGAAGGTTAGATTCTGTACTTCAGAATCCAAAGTAATGGAAGAAGTGCTGCTCATTCAATTCAGTTTTTTTGATTTATATAGCGCCAATTCACAACACATGTCGTCTCAAGGCACTTCACAAAAGTCAGGTTCATACATTCCAATTAATCTTAATCATTGAACAGTCCAGTCAGTTTCTGTTATTTATTCAAATTGGATAAAAAGTTTTTCTATCTAAGGAAACCCAGCAGATTGCATCCAGTCAGTGACTTGCAGCATTCACTCCTCCTGGATGAACATGTAGAGACAGTGGACAGTCACTGGCGTTGACTTTGCAGCAATCCCTCATACTAAGCATGCATGTAGCGACAGTGGAGAGGAAAAACTCCCTTTTAACAGGAAGAAACCTCCAGCAGAACCAGAACCAGGCTCAGTGTGAGCGGGCATCTGCCACGACCGACTGGGGGTTAGAGAGAACAGAGCAGAGACACAAAGAGAACAAAGAAGCACTGATCCAGGAGTACTTTCTATAGGAAGGAAAAGTAAATGTTAATGGATGTAGCTCCTTTAGTCGTTTCACCTAGAAAGAAAGAACAGATAAACTCTGAGCCAGTTTTCAAGGTTAGAGTCTGAAAGAGAGCACATAGAGTTAGTTACAGTAAAAGCTCAGTCAGTAGCCATGTCTAGGAGAGAGAAAGGGTTAAACACTGAAAGACAGGGCCATGTGGATCATCGGTAGAGGGTGAGCATTAAGTTGTTGCCAGCAGAAGCTCGGACGATGCCCCTCTCCAGACAGTTGTCACAGGTAGACACAGAGTCAGGCCAGGTGTAGCTTCTAGGAAGAGAGAAGAGAGAGAACAAAGTTAAAAGCCGAGATAACAGCAAATAATACAAAATTGAAGAGTAGCGTGAGAAAGTAGCGAAGAGGGTGAGAGTGGTCATTATGTCCTCCAGCAGCCTAAGCCTATAGCAGCATAACTACAGAGATAGCTCA
This sequence comes from Crenichthys baileyi, assembly GCA_036173005.1. Taxonomy (NCBI): domain Eukaryota; kingdom Metazoa; phylum Chordata; class Actinopteri; order Cyprinodontiformes; family Goodeidae; genus Crenichthys; species Crenichthys baileyi. The sequence continues at coordinate 22,688 of JAHHUM010001389.1, read as the reverse complement.
GGATAACCTAAGCCACTCTAACTATAAACTTTATCAAAAAGGAAAGTTTTAAGCCTAGCCTTAAAAGTAGACAGGGTGTCCGCCTCACGGACTAAAACTGGGAGCTGGTTCCACAGGAGAGGAGCCTGATAACTAAAGGATCTGCCTCCCATTCTACTTCTAGAGACTCTAGGAACCACCAGTAAACCTGCAGTCTGAGAACGAAGTGCTCTGTTAGGAACGTATGGAACAATCAGATCTCTGATGTATGATGGAGCTAAATCATTAAGGGCTTTATATGTGAGGAGGAGAATTTTAAATTCTATTCTGGATTTAACAGGGAGCCAATGAAGGGAAGCTAAAGTAGGGGAAATATGATCTCTCTTTTTAATTTTCTCAGAACTCTTGCTGCAGCATTTTGAATCAGCTTAAGGCTTTTAACTGCATTTTGTGGACATCCTGATAGTAAAGAATTACAATAGTCCAGCCTTGAAGTAACAAATGCATGGACTAGTTTTCAGCATCAATCCTGGACAGGATATTTCTAATTTTGGCAATGTTCCGGAGATGAAAGAAGGAAATCCTAGAAACCTGTTTAATATGGGATTTAAATGACATGTCCTGGTCAAAAATAACCCCAAAGGTTTTTACTTTTTATCGGAGGTCAATTTAATGCCATCCAGGTTAAGTGATTGACTAAGTAGTTTCTTTTTTGAAGACTCCAGTCCAAAGATGACAACTTCTGTCTTGTCTGAATTTAGAAGCAGAAAATTTAAAGTCATCCAAGTTTTTATGTCTTCAAGACATGCTTGTAGTCTATCTAACTGGTTGGGCTCATCAGCATTTATGGATAAGTAAAGCTGAGTATCATCAGCGTAACAGTGAAAATGTATCCTATGCTGCCTGATAATTTGACCTATTGGAAGCATATATATAGTAAAGAGAATTGGCCCAAGTACTGAACCCTGTGGTACTCCACAATTAACCCTGGAGTTTAAAGATGATTTATCATTTACATGAACCAACTGGAATCTGTCAGACAAATAAGATTTAAACCAGCCTAGTGCTGTTCCCCTGATCCCTACAGCATATTCCAGCCTTTCTAAGAGAATATTATGGTCGACTGTATCAAATGCAGCACTGAGATCTAACAGAACCAGTACAGACACAAGTCCATTATCTGAGGCCATAAGAATATCATTAGTGACTTTCAGCAGAGCTGTTTCAGTGCTATGATGAGCTCTGAAACCTGACTGAAACTCTTCAAACAGGTCATTTTGCTGTGAAAAAAATGCTCACACATTTGATTAGCAACTATTTTCTCAAGAATTTTAGATAAGAATGAAAGATTGGATATAGGTCTGTAATTTTTTAAAATCATCTCGATCAAGCGAAGGTTTCTTAAGCAAAGGTTTAATTACAGCTACCTTAAAAGCCTGTGGTACATATCCTTTTAAAGATAGATTAATCATATCTAAAATGGGGCTGGTAATCAGAGGGAACCTTTCCCTTAAATAATTTGGGGTTGGGATTGGGTCTAACATAACCAAGTTGAAGGTTTGAGGAAGCTAATATTTCTGATAACTCAGGAAGCTCCACAGGATCAAAAAACAGTCCAAAAACAGGTCAGGTTCTACAGTTTTTTTCCCAATGTTGTCTCACTTGTTGAGGATGAAGTAATCATCTTCGGGAGTATGTCAAAGATTTTCTTCTTAAAAAATCAATTTTATTTGGAAGAATCCCATAAAGTCATGACTGCTGAGAGCTAAGGGAATGGATGGCTCAACAGAGCTATGACTCTGTGTAAGTTTAGCAACTGTATTAAAGAGAAACCTAGGATTTTCTTGTTCTCTTCTATTAAGGATGAGAAATAAGCTGTTCTAGCTTGGTGAAGTGTCTTTTTATACAACAGTAGGGTTTTTTTCCAGATTAAGTAGGGAACCTCTAAGTGTGTAGAGCGCCATTTTCTCTCCAATTTTTTAACATTGTGCTTTAAAGTACGCAGCTCTGAATTAAACCAGGAGCCTGCCTCCTATGAATAATGTCCTTCTTTTTCAAGGGGGCTGCATTGTCTAATGCACCACGCAATGATGAAGTAACACTCTGAACAAAAAGAATCAATTTGTGGAGGGGAAGAAACTAAATTATTTTCCCCCCACTCTGTTTTTTCTGTGATAATGAGCAAATTTAAAAAAGGGGAAAAAGATTCTTTAAAGGTTGTTACAGCATCGCCTGATAATGATCTACTATAATGAAATTATCTTTCAGGTGTGGAGTACTCGGTTAAATTAAACTCAAAGGTTATTAAAAAAATGGTCGGACAGCACAGGGTTGTGAGAAAATATTGTTATGTCTTTACACTCAATGCCATATGTCAGCACAAGGTCCAGAGAATGAAGACAAAGGGGTAGGGTTTTTTAATGTTTGAAGGGAAGCCAATTGAGTCCCAAATAGCATTAAAGGCTATATTTAAGCTATCACTTTCAGTGTCAACATAAAGTTAAAATCCCCACTATAATAAAATTTATCTGTATTTAACACTAAATCAGATAAAAAGGTCTGAAAACTGATCTAAAAATTGAGAGTAAGGGCCCGGTGGGGCGGTACAAAAAAAACAAAAAAGTGGTTTTTGTGCTTTGCAATTTGGATGAGGAAAACTAAGGATTAAATTTTCAAAAGAGTTGTAGCAATTGATTGGTCTGGGACTAG
>JAHHUM010001389.1:0-15000 GCA_036173005.1 Crenichthys baileyi | reverse complement strand
TGTTTATGTGCAGACGGTCAAACTTATTTTTCATCCTAATGTTGATATCAGAACAAATCGATTTTAACTGGAAAACAGGAAATAATAATAAATCTTTTGGACTTTTTCTGCAATCATGACTGAACTCAGGTCAGGAACCAGAAGCTGCTGGAGGTCCTACTTTATATATGTATTTCATAGAAATACCAAAACCTGTCAGAACCTCTCAGACCCAGTTAGCTATAATAACTAATTACTATACAATAATAATAACGTTACGACAACAAGGTAAAAATGACCTTCAGTTAAAACTGTTTGTGTAAGTAAATAAAAGCTTCAACAACCAGAGGAACAGAGACCCAGACAGAATCAGTCTTGTTCAGTTTGTTGTTTTCTGAGCCAATCAAGGTCCGTGTTGCTACGCCGGATCAGCTGCTGAGGGGGATGGAAACAGCCTGAGTGAAACAGGAAACCCAGTCTGAGCTCAGCTGTTAGCTCCCAGCACTCCAAGGGTTCTACAGGGTTCTAAAAACGGGCTGATCTTTCTGCAGGTGAGGAAAGGTTCCTGATCAGAACTTCATAGAACATGTCTTCAGAAATCTGAACTAAACCTCAGACAGCTGGTTGGTCAGAAGGTTTAACTCTATTCTAAAATGACAGATTTTTGACATTCAATGAATGTTCTGTTAAACACGGATCCGTTTGGATCAATTATCCTAAATGAAGGACACATTTTTCTGTTTGTCTAGTCTTCATGTTTAGAGATGAAACCATGACTTAACAATGGTGAACCGTGGTGGGAAACAAAAGGTACTTCAAATGCTCCACTCTGCAGGTTGCTTTGAAATGTCCCTGGATCTACCTGGATGGTTCCCAGGACTACCTGAGTGGTTCAGGTTCCACTGGGGTGGGTCTGGGTCTACCCTGGTCAGCTTTAGTTCAGAGTGTGAAGGTTTAGCTGCAGACTGAACCTCAGACAGGCTGTGGCTCACAGCAGGAAGGAAGAACTTGGATCTATACAACCATCAACTATTTATATGCAAAGAAACTGAGGCAGCACTGATCCCTGCAGCAAACGTACATCACGCCGTAACACAGCACCAATACATCCCCCATCAGAACCACAGGACTCCCACCCTGACCCAGAATCAGCAGCACCAGCATCTATCAGCTGTCTGATCAATGCTGACGATTTCACAGCTGATTCTGATCAATAGCAGCTGAAAACACTACAGGAGAGAAAATCTCCTCCCCTCCACCACCAGTCGGCCATTTTCTCTCCCTCCTCCCTCCATCATCTGATCCCCTCCTTCTCCATCCAGCCACCCATCCATCCATCCACCCACCCATCTCCCCCCTCCATCTGTAACAGAGAAGATGAATGAATTAAATCCAAAGATAAAGGAAACCAGCCAGGAACAAACAATGAACGACAAGGACCCCCAGCCCCCCAGTAATCCTTTCATCCGCAGTCTAACGACAGCAGATGGATGAATGAAGGATGGAGCAAGTCTGGTGGATAAAAGGAGAAAATGGCAGCTCACCCCATCGCTGTCGCCTCCATCAGCCTCCGTCTCTGTATCTGACTGAAGGAGGTCAGCTGAGCCGGCCAGCAGCCAATCAGGATCCAGACACAGAGAGAGAGGGAGGGAGGGATGGGGGAGGGAGAGTTGCCCCCCCCCCTCATCCCAGCATGCTCTGCAGCAGCACTGCAGGCTGAATGACCGGATTACTGAGATACTAGATCTGCTGTAAAAACATTTAAAATATACTAAATAAAAACAAGAAGAAACACTGAAAAATGACAGCAAAACGTGAGAGAAAAGAGACTGAGGAGAAGATCCTCAGGAAACGTACAGCGGAACAATAATCTGATCTGCAGGAACATACACACCACCGAGATGCAGTGAACTTCTCACATGAAGTTGGTTCTGGCCAACAAAGAAGAATGATGTTCACCAAGATGTTCCAACATGTTCCTGGTGTTAGTGAGGAGACATTATGAGAACGTTTGTGTTTTTAAAGGTTCAACAAGAGTCAGATTATATCAGCTTCCAGCAGAAAGCACAGCAGCTCATTCTTCACATTGAACTCAGAGAGAAGAACCAGGACGGATCCAGTCTGAGGAACCAGCAGCTTCTGGAACACCCGAACCTGCAGCCAGTCTGAAGGACAGATGCCAGACCCTGAGACTACAGCTGCTTCATCATCTCACATCTGAAGCTCAGATATGAAACATACAGTCTGTTCAGAACCAAACTGGATCCCTCCAGTCTGGTACTGGAGCTTCAGCACCAGAGACTGTGATCTTTAAAGGAACCAGGCAGTGATGTGCCCGAGCATATGAGAGGATCTCTGAGGCACTGACTCTACCAGATGGACCAACCAACCTGCAGAGGGACTGTAGCAGCAGGAGGCCATCTGCATTCAACGTGAACTCCAGTCACGACCAGCAGGGGGCGTCCTGTGTGACCGAGTGAAGTCTTTGGTGTCTTTATAAATCCCAGCAAACTGGAGGGTCTCTGAGATGATGCTGCAGGTAAGAACCTGTTCAGATCACCTCGGTATAACTGCAGCATCATGAGAGGAACGGACAGGTGGACCGAGCATCAATCCCTGCTTCCATCAGACTGTAACTCTGCAGCGTCTGTCAGCAGATTAGAGCTGCAGCAGAACTGTTTCTGGTTCTGATAAAATATGCCAGCGCAATTTAACAATATTAGACAGGAAAGAAGTAGAACAGGCTGATGATCTCCTGATATGTCTCTAAGGACCTTCTGTCCTCCTCTGGTCTGCATCAGTTCTGTTTTTCTCCAGCTTCATGGAGCAGCTCTGATGTTGTGAAGGTGGGCTTCACACCTGGGCATCATCTTTGAAATTCAAACAGTTTCGGACTTTAGCAATATTACTGCCTGAGACGTACTTCAAGTTTTAAATGTCAGCTGAAGGACGTTTTCTGACCACATCGTCCAGCTGTGTGGTGGATGATGAAGGGAAACGGTGATGCCATCATGATTTCACTGATAAAGGAGGTATGATAGACTCCTCAGACTGACACCAGAGTGGTGCACACTTAAAGTACTCTGAGTACCAACACTGTTACTGCAGTATACTGTAGTACCATGGCTTAGCTATATACTTGTCATGTCTCTGTGCTCTGCTGCCCACTGCAAACCACCAGCTGGTCTTCATCATCTTCAGCACGCTTCTCAAAGCTGTCTGATAAGACCCAGAACATGAAGGTCACCTTATTCCCTTCAATACTCCACAATTACTCCATGGATCAGGAGCCAAGGCTCGGTCCTCCAGAGCTGCTGATGCTGTGAAATGATCACATGTTAAAGAACCTTTAAAGTTCTGAGCAGCTGCTAGCAGACACTGGCTTACAGAGGACAAGATCACATGAACTCGCTGATGTCACACAGGACGGATTCTCTGATTGGCTCATTTCAGACCCCCTTTACCTCAGCTCCTGTATAATATCACAAACTCCCACAGTTCCCCAAAGCCCACTTTGATTGGGGGACAGTCCCTAGTTGATGTTGTCTAGGCAGAACTTAAGCCCTTGTTGAATGCCGGGCTCTGAGCAGGGCAGAGCGGACCGGACCGAATCAACCAGGACTGATCACCCTGTTGGGCTGTGGTTGGGAATAATGTTACTCCATCGCCCTGCGCTACCCTGAATTACTATCCTGTGGCGATGAGCAATAAATCTATTAATCTAATGAATTGAATCAGTCTCATCATAAATAAATAAGCTGAATCATTTCTGTTTGTCTCCCTCTCTACTCGACAGACTGGATGACCAAAGCTTTTCCCTCCACCTCGTTTCCTGAGCGTAGGGAGGAGTGGACCCTTGCATCGGGTACTTGCCAGGCGCATGGTCTCGTTACCTCAGAGAGTAGCATGGGAGCCCCGTGAGGAGCAGCAAGCCAGAGGAACGCTGGTGAAGACATGGAATTGGTGTCAAAGCCGCAGGAGACAGCTGCAGTGTGGGAGCACGTTGGATCAAACCCAAAGACCAACCTGAGGGAGTCGGTAGGTCGCATTTGCCACGAAACAGTAGCAACTAAACGTGGCAATGCGACGAACATGCAGTTGCACATAAAACATATGTCTCCCCCCTGGGAAAAAACTACAACCGGGCCGTCTCCGTCTTTCAGGCAGTCCACAATCCCTGGAGCGTTTAAAGGTTTAATCCGCCAGATGAAGAAGCTCCAGGACCACAAACGGCCTGTTGAGGCTCTTGGTTAAATGCAGTGCTTTTGTCTAACCCTGTTTCTCTCTCTCAGTCTAATGATTAATATTCTCTGAAGGTTAATTTTGTTTACCGAGACTTCATAATCCATTTTATTTATTGATTTTGGTTGTTTAGGGTATTTGAAATGTCTTCCCACGTTAAATGTTCTTTAGGAATGAAAGTTTATTGATCGTTGAGAGGGTGTCGCTACTGGCATTATTATTCCATTATCATATATTAGTCTCCAAATGACAATAATACTCTTTATTTCTGGGACTATTTATCGTCCAGCCACATTTGTTACCGTTGGGGGTTTTAAGCTTTCAGAACCTTGTGCTGAGTGTGCACTCCGCTTATTTACCCGGTTCTGAATCCAAAGTAAGGAGCGGACATCCCAAAGGCCAGTACCCGGACCAGTCTGCCCTGCCTGCCTTTCTAGGAGTGACCTGCTTGCCGTCGGTTCTGCTGTAGGAGACCAAACTGTTTTCAGCCAGACAGGATCGGGTTCTTGTCAACCTTGAACTCAGACAGAATATCCAGCTACTGGAAAAACTAAATGAATTCCTTATCTGAACTTGAACAACATAATTTTAGTGAAAAGGTGGTGTCTGTCAACGTCCCAGCCTAGCTGTAGTTTCTTGGTGACCTTCTAATGTCCTCCTGAAGCATGTTCTGCTGAGATTTCCTTGGACCTCCTCTAGCTTTGATCACGGCACAGATTCACTCTGGCATCCTTTCCTTCTGCAACCTCTTAACATTTATTTCCGTCCAGAGCCGCATTCATTTTTCTCCAAGATCTTGTAGAGATGGCAAACAATTGGACCGCTGCACAGATTCTTCTCCAGAACATCTCAAAGACTCTCAGTGGGGTCAAGTTCTGGACTCTGTGGTGCTCGTTGACTCACTCTGTCACCATCTGCTCATGATGCTTCCAGGCATCTTCATCTTCATCATGTTGTGCCATCAGTGAAGAAGGAATTCACTGAACCTGGTCGTTTGGTACCTTCAGGGTTCAGCTGACCTCATTCTAACACATAATGTTTCTGAAGTTGGACCCAACCAACCACAGACAATAGCAATGATGGGTGCATCACTTCCTGCTCTTCTCTTATACCCTAAAGGACCCAACACTCTGGAACCGGGTCAATCTGGACTCATGAGACCACATGGTCATCCCAACCACTCAGAGCACCGTACACTAGAGCCACGTCCACCCAGTCCCACTCATACACCGATACTGATTAGAACCTTTGGACAGGTGGTGCATTATTGACATATTTGTGATATATGAAAATAGTGATAACGATAAATTAGCTCTTTGTTGTGCAGCAACAGTTAAAGTCTTTATTATTAAGCTTCGTGCTGGTGGAGAAGAGCTCCAGCAACAGATGAACAAGGACCAGCAGCTCCATCTCTAAGAAGCTCCACAGAAAGCTGTGCTTCACGCTTCAGATGAAGGTCCTGTTTAGAAGACATATGGCTGATGGACAGTAAAGTCCTCTGATGGTTCTTTAGCTGTATTACAGTGGTACTACGGTGGTAATCCTGTAGTATTTTATCATTTGTTCAGTACTACAGCAGTACTCTGATCCTTCATCAGCTGTTAGCTGGACGTCCAGTCCGGACTGCAGCCTTTAGCCGATGCTAACACCTCATCGTTCCCGGCTTTCTCCCGGAACAACTGCGCACAAACCTGCGTTCTCCCCTTGTATTAAACCCCAGATTCTGACTTGTAGGTCCGGTGAACCAGGAACAGTTCTGTACTGTCCACGTTTGCGTCCAAACACCGGTACGGAACCAAAACAAGAGGCCAGCTACCAGCTAGGCTAACAGCTCCTACCTTCCCGGTGAGAGTGAGTTCAGGCGGCGAACAGACACAACCAGCCGGGAGACGGGCCGTCAGAGGCGGCGCGGAGACCTCATGAATCCGGTTCGGACGAGAGAAGTTGGGTTAAACAAAGTCCAGAGAAGTTTTATCGAAGCCGTCTTGTTGTGGAGCCGCAGCGTCTGCTGTGTTCCGCCATCTTGTTTCTGTGTGAGAGTGTGTGTGTGTTACTGACACTGTGAGGACCAGCTGGCTCCATGCTGTGATTAAATGGACCTGGTTCTGACCTGTGGGTTTAAACCATTGGTAGAATTATGTTCATATCTGATTATGAGCCTTTAAGTCAGGGGTGTCCAAACTTTTTGTCATGTGGGTCAAATCTGTCAAGTCGGAAGGGGTCAAGAAAATGTCATAAGGTTAAAAACTAAAAGTTAAATAGTGATTTTTTTATCAGCTCAACAGCAAAGTGAGCTAATAGTTTCATTTAACTAATAAAGTAGTCAGATTTTTCTAGTAAATGATGAATACATTATTATTGAACACCCAAAACTTAAAAATAAAAAGTCTCTCGTATATATATATATATATATATATATATATATATATATATATATACAGACATACAGTACTGTGCAAACGTTTTAGACAGGTGAGAAAAATGCTGCAGACAAAGAATGCTTTTAGAAATAGAAATGATGATTGTTTGTGAGTGAACCCAAACATACAACCAAAGTCATTAAGAACGACCTTCAATGTAAAGAGGAACAAGACTTACTGGAAGTGATGGTCTGGCCCCACAGAGCCCTGATATCATGGAGTGTTTCTGGGATGACATGAAGAGACAGAAGGATGTGAGGAAACCTCCATCCACAGAAGATCTGTGGTTAGTTCTCCAAGATGTTTGGAAAAACCTACCAGCAGGGTTCCTTGAAACACTGTGTGCAAGTGGATCTAGAAGAATTGATGCTGTTTGAAGACAAAGGGTGGTCACACCAAATATTGACTTGATTTAGATTTCTCTTTTGTTCATTCACTGCATTTTGTTGATTGATTAACATAAATGATGAAATCTGCACCGGGCTGCACGGTGGCGCAGTTGGTAGCACTGTTGCCTTGCAGCAAGAAGATCCTGGGTTCGATTCCCGGCTGGGGGGGTTTTCTGCAAGGAGTTTGCATGTTCTCCCCGTGCATGCGTGGGTTCTCACCGGGTACTCCAGCTTCCTCCCACAGTCCAAAGACATGCCTGTTAGGTTAATTGGTCACTCTAAATTGCTGAATGAATATGAATTGTATGAATGAGTGTGTGCATGGTTGTTTGTGTGTTGCCCTGCGATGGACTGGCGACCTGTCCAGGGTGAACCCCGCCTCTCGCCCATAGACTGCTGGGGATAGGCACCAGCTCCCCCGCGACCCACTATGGAATAAGTGGTAGAAAATGACTGACTAATTAAGATAAATGATTACATCATTTCTGAAAGCTTTCTCTGTTTACAGCATTTTTTCACACCTGCCTAAAACGTTTGCACAATACAGTATCTTTGTTTATATACACAGACACACACACACACATATATATAATATATATATATATATATATATATATTGTCTGTACATTGAGAGCGCTGAAACCAAAGTTAAAGTCCTTGTTTTATGCTCAGTCTTGACCAATTAAGCTGATTCTGATTGTCTTCCAATCCTCCAACTACAACTGGACCTGAAGCTCTGCAGCTACATTGAACTGATTAGTTTTAAATATACTTTAAGGACAACGGAGAAACCATCCTTTAATGGTTGTATCTCCCCTAATGGCTTTTTGCTGTCTTTTAATTTAGTTTCAGTTGTATTTTCTCAGTTGGTGAACTGTTTTTACTATAGTCTGCTTTAACATGTTTTGTATTTATATTTAAAACGAAACGAAACTGCGTGTCTCCATGACAGTTACTTGTATAAATAAAGCTAAAATACAATACATAAATACAATCTGGTATTTAATGAATAAATCAAATTATGTGAATAAAACACTTAGCTACAAGAATTAAGGTCTTTTTTGAGTATACTGAAGAATCCAAATAACTCATTTTCCCATCATAATGAAAAGTCCTTGAAAACAGGATCGATAATAAATCTGCTGAATTATTTCCAGAATCTCTGTGTTGGATCAGTCCCAAAACGATGTGTCACAGTTTCACCACAAAAGCGAAAATGTCCAACAGTCAACGACCAACGACGTCACGAGTTTATGAGAATTAAAGCACGTTTGAAAATAATACCAGTTAAATTAAATTAGCTGAAGGCGGGAAAGGAAGCCAAGTTCAGGCATTATACTGTAGATAAACTTCAATGATTTCTGACATTCAAACCGGATGTGGGGACTTTTACTGTGAAGGGCCTGACAGGAAAAGGGCGGGGCTTCTCTGCTGAGGTTTAAACATGGCGGCGTACGGCTTGCGGTGCTTCGCGCCGCTGCCTTGTTAGGATAGCTCGGTTCAGACGTCATTAACGGCTTGGTACCGGATGCCTCGCGTGAACCGGACGCTCGTGTTTGTGCTGCTGCTCACGAGCAGCTGCGCGTTCCTGCTCTTCCAGATCTACTACTACCGGAACTACGTCAGCAAGGTGAGGGGCGGGGCTCTCCGCCCAGGTAAGGCGTGATCTGTTTGAAACAGAGGGACAGTTCAGGTTCTGCCAACTTAAGGTGAGTCACATGATCCAGAACAGCTGGATCAGCGCCCCATGACCGTCCAATGATGATCCAGAAAGATTCCCAGAATTCCAGCTCAGTCCAGATGGATCATTGGATTCATTGTGGTCCAGGTGTTCTGCACCCGGACAGAATAAACGGACCTGGTTCTGAACAGGTTTATTACTCTAACAAGGAAGCAGGAACAGAAAAGCTGTGAGTCCACCATCACTGCTCCACAGGATCTAAGAGCTAGCTCTACATCAAGGTGGAAAGACATCAGCAATGACTCCAGAGAAGCAACTGTTGCTGGAAATAATGTCCGTCTTCGTCTCTAGGACTGTAACCCAAGGTTCGTGTCCATCCTGGGAGAGAGTCAGATTGCTTCCTGGAAGTTGTCTGTGTTCAGGAACAGATGGAGACCTGCTGGTTCCTTCATGAGGAACCAGCCAGATGTTCCTACACCATGTTATTGGATCCAACCACATCCTCCTTGAGGAGTTCCTCCTGCTTAACCGACTATTACTTTAAAGCGACTGTAAGAACCAAGAATAATCTTCCTGATGCTCCTAAGCCAATGTTCATCTGATGTATCCAGAATACATATTCAAACCTAAATACAGACCAGGAGAAATGAAGAATATCACCCCCACCCGTCCCATCAGCAGTGTCCAGGTACCGGTGCCGCTCACCGCCCCTCTGCACCCTTCTACCTTCAGATAATAAGTTTATTCCAAACCTTCACGCCTTTGACTGAAATGCATCTTCTGTTCACGGTGGTTCTGGTTCTGAGGTTTTCCTTGAAGCCGCAGCCTCCTGCTCTATCAGAGACAGGGTTCTGTGTGTTATCTGGCAGTTTGTTTCTAGCTTCATACATCAGCTGTGCTGTTCGAACCTATAAATACTGAACTGCTTTGACTATGAAAACCTGCCTTTGGCTCCATTCTGATGGAACCTCCATGGCGGTCCGAGGGAGGTTCTGTAGGCGTTGCCTCAAACTTCCACACAGGGACTCAAATACGGCAAAGTAAGAGAAGAGTTTAGAATATGAGGTGTTCTGTAATCCAGAAAGGGTTCTCTTCTAGATACTTTAAATATGGCATTTATTTCAATCTGATAATTGACTGTAGTATTCTGGTTTAGATATCTGTCAAATAACCTGCTCTGTATTTTTATATCTATCCTCAGCTGTGCTTTATGGATTCTCTAGAAAGTGAATTCTTGTTCCTGCAGGCGTTTTGTAGCCGTGGTGCTTCTGGACATTTCTCTTTATTAGTGTCCTAGTGATCTCAATAAATAAAAACAGAACAAATGTAATAATAAATTAGTGCACCCCACATGTGTTCTTACTTAAATGACTAAAACCCACACAGGCGTATCACATCAGGTGGGCATGATGAGAAGATCTCTACTCAGCATTTAGGAGGTTTGCTCTGTTTAAACCTCAGTCATTTAGTTTGGTGCCCCTGACTGTTGAAGTGAGAGTGAACAACATGGTGAGATCCGAAGAGTTGTCTGATGCCTTCACAGAGAAGATTGGAGCAGCTTCTGAGCCTGGTCGGGGCTTTAAAGAGGTCTCAGAAGGATGAGCAATCAGCCACAACACTATGGATAACAATCTATGAAAGAGGACATTCAAAACATCAACCAACATGTCCAGGTCTGACTGTCCAAGCAAGTCCACCCTGAAAGCAGACAGCAAGATGCTAAAAGACATTTCTAACAGCCTAAAATGTCACCATGGGACATACAGCAGATCCCATGGTTTGGGTTAAACCAGATACAGCATCCCAGGATAAGAACCTCATACCAACTGTGAAGCATGGAGGTGGAGGTCTTATGGTTTGGTGATGCTTTGCTGCAGCAGGACCTGTCCAGCTCACTATCATAGAGGTCATGATGAACTCCATCATGTATCAGAGGATGTTTGAGGAAAATCTGAGACCATCTGGACCCTGCAACACAACAATGATCCAAAACACACCAGCAAATCCACCACAGACTTGTTGAGAATTAGAAAATGGAAAGTCCTGGAATGGCATAGTCAAAGCCCGGATCTCAATCAAATTGAAGTTCTGTGGGGTGACTTGAATCAGGCTGCAATGCAGGAAACTCTACAAACATCTCACAGCTGAAAGTGTGGAGTTTGAGCAAACGGTCTTCAGGCTGATGTCAGGGATGGTAGATGGAGACAAGAAGCTTCTCGTTGACGTTCTAACCCTAGCTATGAAGAGGGTGTCCTAACTTTTTCTTCTCCTGGAAAACAAATTGTTGTCAAAATATTTAGTTTAGTAAAAGTAAAATAATGTGAATTGTTGGTTTTTACCTGAATTTAAATAAAGAAATGAGACGTCTATATGTGAACATTGATGTAAACCAGAACCGAATGTTTAATGGGGTGTTTTAGTTTTTCCACGTTTACAATATCGACCCAAACGGTTCTACAGCGTTCAGCTCTTTAGCGGACTCTTTGTACTGATGTCTCCCCTGGTGCTTCATACATTAGGTGCCCCAAATGTCCCTTAGTTTGCTTTTTGAAATCTGACCTTCAAGAATCCCTTGTGTGAAGTTCACTCTGATGTTCTGGTCTTGCATCATCAGACGGGTTCGGCTCAGTCAGACCAGGGATGATCCAGTACCCTAACAGTTCTGGTGCTTCTCGCTAAGTAGACCAAGATTTAAAGTTCTTTCTGCTGGTTTTGCAGCAAACTGGTCTACACCTCCTGAACCCTGCAGGTCATGTGACCTCCAGCCAAGTGCAATGGGTGAGTCAGAACCAGCATTGATCCAGTTCTGTCCCCTGTCTCTGTTTAAGCCTAACCTGGTTCTTCTCTCTGCAGCAGACCCTGAAGAAGTTCCTGGCGTTAGCTCAGCACTTCCGGCTGGCAGTGTTCCTCGCCGACACCACCGTGCTCACTCTGCTCTCCCAGGATGCTCTGCGGCAGCGTGACCGCATGATCCGTGAGCCGCACTGCAGCTTCCTGTGCACTGGCCGGCCAATCACATCTTTTGCTCTGCAAGCCAACCAGTGGAAGCTCAACGTGAGTGCGCCACCTTCACGGTGAACACCTGCAGCCAAAGAAACCAGCTTCCTGTTAACTGCTTTGTTTTTGTCCATCAGCCTGGGTTCCTATTGGCTGCTGAACAGAAAGGCTTCGAGCTGCTCGAGGTGCGAGGACATGACCCACGATTGGCCAGTCTGGACACCCTATCAGGAGAAGAGATCCCCCTGCACTTCCTGTTCCGCCTCCACGGTTACATCATCCATGTAAGCCACAATTGTCTGGTTAGACTTTTGCAGCTCAAAGCTGTTCTATTGGTTCTGGTTTGGTTGGAGTTGCTGTTGGAAGACATGTCACAGGTTCTTGCAGGTTGGTGTAGTACCTGTACTTGTCTCCAGGTGGTGCTCCTGTACGAGCGCAGTGGGAACTACCTGTGGCACGGCGTCTTGCGTCTAAAGGCCAATATGGACCAAAGCTTCGCACCCTTTAAACTACTGGACTACGGACGCCATGCCGGAGCATACGATAGGTCAGGTCATGATGTGAGAGGTCATGTGACTGCTGGAAGTCATGTGACTCTAAGATCATGTGACTGTGTTTGTGTTGCCCCCTGCAGGCCAGAGCTGATGCTCACAGTCATTGACAGCCTCGACATTCGGGTCCCGCGCAACATTTCCCGGTTCCTGATGCAGCAGCAACGGGCCCGGTACCTGGAGTGTCGTTACCATGACGCACGTAGCTTCCTCCAGGTTTGTCTGTTTGTTTTGGGGCAGAGTCGTGTGACCTTTTGGGGCAAGGCCAAGTGCAGAGTCACGTGACCTTTCTCTCTCTTCACTGCGTGTGAATGCAGCTCTACCCTGATGACTCGTCCGCTGCAGCCGTTGAGTTTCGTAGGAAAGCGAAGGCGTTGCTGAATTTAGCTGCTCGGACCCTGGGAGAGCTTGACATCCCCTTCTGGATCAGCAGCGGCACCTGTCTGGGTATCACCTGTTTCTGACTGAAACTAAAGTCCTAAAGCTTCAGCTCAAACTAAAAGAAGCAAAGCAGCATCATGTTTCCCCCTCTGTCTCTCCCGACTCCTTCAGGATGGTTCCGGCAGTGCAGCATCATCTCCTACAGTCAGGACGTGGACATCGGGATCTTCATCACGGACTTTAGGCCCGACATCGCCGAGGCGTTCAGAGACGCGGGGCTGTCACTCAAACACAAGTTTGGAAAGGTCGTAGTTTTGAACTCGTGTCGTCGTCTAAGTTTCAGTTCAAACTGATGTTTCATTTTATTTTAAAGTTGGTCTGCTTTTATTTTGATGGTCTTCTGTTTTGTTTTGAAGGACAGGTGGAGGACAGTCTGGAGCTGTCCTTTCTGGGTGAGGACATCAAACTGGACATTTTCTTCTTTTACAAAGATGGAGACATTATGTGGAATGGAGGAACGCAGGCAAAGAGCGGCAGGAAGTTCAAGTAAACTTCTTCTTCCTGTTTATCTCTGGTTACGTCTGTCTTCAGGTTGGTCTTTGTTTCCATCCTGCAGTCGTATGTCCCACTCCAGGTCCATTTCCTAAAACAATAGCTGGATTATGTCTTTCCGTCTCTGTGTCGGTATGGTGAGGAAACGGGGACCTCGTGTACAAAGACGTGTGGATTAGCTGCTAGAACCTGGCATAGGCTGGAATCCAAATGAATGGAACCGTTTGTTCACATGGAACCAAGAACCTTTCCTTTCTACATCCTGATCAATAAGGAACGGAACGAGACTCCTCTGCTGAACCAGCCTCTGCCTACATCCAGATTAATCCCTGCAGGCGGTTCTCCAGGCTGCACGGTCAGATAGCACGTGTTCTCCGGGGAAGGAAAGGAACCTAATGATCTAGTAGTTGGAGATGTTCCTAAATGAGGCGTGTAAAATCAGAGATCTGTTAATGCTCTCCACCACCTACATGGATCCACACACTGTTACTCCAAATAATGCAGAAGACCACTGAGGACAGAGTGAAGCTGCAGTGTTTCAAACTTCATGCTTGAGTTTATCCCCAGAACTCTGAACCTGCAGTTCCACCCACAAAAACAGGAGGTGACCCAGTTTGACCATCTATAAGAGGTGATACCATGAAGACAAGATGATGTCTCCACCTCCTGATGCCCACTGAGCCTGTCCCTCCCACAGGTCCACAGACTCATTGGGAATCCTCACCAAGATGGCACTGATCCCACACGGTTCCAGGTTATAATCAGATCCAAACGATATTGTTCGCTGCAATGATTGAATTGGGCCAGGCCACCTCATCAGTGTTGGTCCAAATCATTTGGCATCACAATAGACAGAGCGGACGAAAATGCTTCCTGTTGACACAGAGATCTTCCCTCAGTGATGCCGTTTCTATAGCAACATGCAGCTGAGTGCTTCAGGCGCATCTGGAAAACAGAGCACTCAGCTCCATTTAATGGAAATCTGATAAACCGGGCTGGCATGGTCAAGATCAGCCTGCAAGGTTCCTCTAAAATGTTGCTGAGAAGGTTCTTCTCAGTCATCCAGGACAGTTGAAGATGTTTCGTTCTTCATCTGATCAGCTTTCTCAATTCAAAGCTGGGGAGGGAGAAGTTCAGAGCTTCTTAGCTGTTTGAACCAACACCGCCACGTTGTAGAGGGAGTCTAATCTGCATGTGAAGGTAGATGTGCAGAATATGTTCTGAACAGCTTAGAAGCTCTGAATGGACACCATCCTTCAGATGAAGAGCAAAACATCTTCAACTACAAGAACTGAGGTCCACTTTGTTTGTTTTTTTTTTTTACCTTTTTTTTTTGGAGTCTCTAAAATGTTCCTGTAGTTAAGAACCTCAGACGGGTCAACAGCTGAACAGATACAAGCAGCAATCAGCTCCTCACGGTTCTGAGCTTCTAAATGGGTCGCAGCTCCAAGCACCTAAAGCAGCTGATGATCCAGTCTTCATCTTGGACCAGAAAATCCTCCTTAAATATAGGTGCCCTTCTTGCTTAAAATACCTCTGATGAAAACTCAGCTCCACTGGATCAGAACAGTCCAAACACAGATCAGGTTCTACAGATACCTCCAATGCTGCTGAGGATGAAGTAATCATGTTTGGGAGTATGCCAAAGACTTTATTGTTAATAGAATCAATTGTATTAATTAACAGTCTAGTTAAACATGGTTTCTCCTCCTGAAGATGTCCTGTCATCAAGTTCTTCTTCTCTTTGGTCTCCCTCACTTACGTGTTGTAAATAAAGCTTCTTCTTTTTTTTTCAGGTAACCCTCTTC
>JAHHUM010001388.1:0-44381 GCA_036173005.1 Crenichthys baileyi | reverse complement strand
TTGCAAAACGCGTCCATCTAGCACAAGTTTTGGGGCCGGGGAAATTTCCCAGATATGGACCCAAACCATCCTGATCCCCCCATGCTTCCTCCTGGGCATGCAACAGTCTGGGTGGTACGCTTCTTTGGGGCTTCTCCACACCGTAACCCCTCCCGATGTGGGGAAAACAGTAAAGGGGGGACTAATCAGAGAACAATACATGTTTTCACATTGTCCACAGCCCAAGATTTGCGCTCCCTTGCACCTTGAAACCGACGTTGGCCCATTGGCATGAGTGACCAAGGTTTGGCTATGGGCAGCCGGGCCGTTAAATTTTGACCCTGTGGAGCTCCCGAGGGAAACAGTTCTGGGTGGAAACGGGAGAGTTGAGGTGGCACATTTAATTCTGTCGTGATTTGGGCAGCCGTGGTTTTATGTTTTTTGGAAACAATCCGGGTTAGCACCCTAACATCCCTTTCAGACAGCTTCCTCTTGCGTCCACAGTTAATCCTGTTGAATGTGGTTCGTCCTTCTTGGTGGTATGCTGACATTACCCTGGATACCGTGGCTCTTGATACATCACAAAGACTTGCTGTCTTTGTCACAGATGTGCCAGCAAGACGTGCACCAACAATTTGTCCTGTTTTGAACTCTGGTATGTCACCCATAATGTTGTGTGCATTTCAATATTTTGAGCAAAACTGTGCTCTTATCCTGCTAATTGAACCTTCACACTCTGCTCTTACTGGTGCAATGTGCAATCAATGAAGACTGGCTACCAGGCTGGTCCAATTTAGCCATGAAACCTCCCACACTAAAATGACAGGTGTTTCAGTTTCATTGTCTATCCCCTGTATATGGAGTGCAATTTTCAAGGTTTTTCTATTTCAGCCAATACATTAGTTACCGTTTGTTTTTATGTTATCTAGCAGGTGATTTGTCTTACTCTGAGGTTATTTGTTGTCTCACTGGCAAAGACGAACGCACTAAACGTACTGAACAATTCAGCTTGATGAACTATGCAAATAAAGTCATTTCCTAAAACCCTTGGAGCAAACCTCATCAATTTCTGAGACCTGCAGACTTTAAAGATTCAACTCTTCGCTTTCACGCTGGATCAGTTTTGAGTTATGGAAAAAAAAGTACAACAATGTTTGTAGAATGTTTTAAGTGTTTAGGAAATCTGTTAAATCAGGACAGCGGTGTTTTTCTCGAAGTAGTTGAACAAACATAACATGATTGTCATTATGTTTCTCACTTTGTTTTATTATTAAACAATTTTTTTGTTTTTCTGCTAAAAATATATTTAAAGTATACAAAACAAAACCATATTATCTATAAAAAAGAAAACAAACAAAGAAATATAAAGAAAATTAGTTTTTATCCTACTTATACATATGCAAGATAACCTGCTAAATGTATAATGTATGAATGTGCTCTAACATATATATTAACAGTCAGGTTTTCAACTTTTGAATCCTACCTTTTTACAGGAAGATGTTCTTATAC
The DNA here is from genome assembly GCA_036173005.1 of Crenichthys baileyi. Taxonomy (NCBI): domain Eukaryota; kingdom Metazoa; phylum Chordata; class Actinopteri; order Cyprinodontiformes; family Goodeidae; genus Crenichthys; species Crenichthys baileyi. The sequence continues at coordinate 42,893 of JAHHUM010001388.1, read as the reverse complement.
TCGGTCAGAACACAACAGAGCTACTATTTCATCCTGATTTGGATGTTTTTTTTTACCTATGTTTTTCGGGAGGCCTATAAGGAAGTTATGTTCATGCATAAGTGTACGACGACTGCATACTATTTTGAACTACAAAGACAATGGCATTTATTATTACATAGATTACATATTACATACATTACATAGATTATTATTACATAGATAGAGAATTAAATCCACTTTATTTGGAATTTCTTGTTTTTAGGGAAATTTTGCCCCACCAGATGTCACTATTGCACTACTGTTTTATTTTTGTAAATGTGTTTGTCTGATTGAGTGGAAATAAGAGAAATGGGTAGGAATCTCAATGTGTGATTTAAGTTTTATTATCTGGTAAATATGAGACTGATTCAGCCAAGTAACGCTCCTTGGAGCGGCTTCTGAGTGTGTGTGTTTCTGTATGCTATGTGTTGTCATGCTGTTCATTGTTCAAGCTGATGTTAGGGAAAAGTATTAATATTTCACTGTATAGGTTTCATGTGAAAGAACATCATTTCTCTGAGCATTATAATTTGAATAATTTTGCCCTAATTAGAATATGTTTTAGATGAAAATAAAGAATAAATACTAATCAAACCTGTATGAATAAGTATGCTAAGATCTCTTTGTTTTTCTGCTTAGACATTCATTTTCACAGACAAAGAGGATGAAGAATTAAGTTCAAAAGGTAAGTAGATATTACACAGTTTTATGAAGTACACTTTGATAAACATCTATAGGGCCTTCTTAAAGCACTCATACACCTTGACAACTTGATAGATTTGGTCATTTTACAACCAGACCAACACAAAGTAGTGCATAATTTTCAAAGTGGAAGGAAAAAAACATGGTTTCAACATCTTTTTGCAAATAAAAATCTGTAAAGACTTTGAACAGGGATTTTTAAGGCTTGCTAAAGATTTTTAATTGAACTTAGATCTGGACTTTGACTGGGCCATTTTAACACATGAATATGCTTTGATCTAAACCATTCCATTTTATCTCTAGGTGTATGTTTATAGTTGTTGTGAACAGAAGGTGAACCTCTGCACAGGGCCCAGGTTCAAGTATTTCACTGCCTCCAAGAGATTTCCTTCTAAGATTGTCGTGTATTTAACTCCATCCATCTTCCTATTAACTTTAACCAGCTTCATTGTACCTACTAAAGAAAAGCACATCCACAGCATGATGGTTGCATGTTAGACAGTGGGGGAGGCATTTTCAGGGTGGAGTGAAGTGTTTTCCTTTTAACCACAAATAGCTTTCGCACATTTGTGCATATATTTACTAATTAGGTGACTTCTGAAGACAATTGGTTGCATTGGATTTTATTTAGGGGTATATGGTAAAGGGGCCGAATACAAATGCACACCAAACAATTCATGTTTTCCATTGTACCTTCCTTCCACTTCACTTTTATGCATTATTTTGAGTTGGTCTATCAAACAAAATCCCAATAAAATCCATCAAAGTTTGTGGCTGTAATGTAACAGTTTGTGGTTGTAAGTGACAGCTCAAGAGGTATGAAAACTTTTGTAGGGCATTGTATATACAGTATTTCTCTAGACGCTCTTGGACACAACTAACATATCTGCTAAATATTGTCTTGTCTGCCTTCCATGAAACTTTTGGACACAAAACATTCATAAAGCAACAGAATAAGCATTTACTTTTTTCAGCATGACAGGCGCACAAAGGCATGTCAGTCTGAATTTGAAGGACATTCACCTGCATGTACACAATGTGCCCCTAAACCCTACAACCTTGCAATCCACTCTTGCACATTTGCTGCTTGCGATGATGCAGAGGCAGATTTACCGCTTGACATCCGCTGTAATGCTCGAAACAGGCTCCTCATCTCTAGCCAGCTTCTCATTTCTAGTCTATTTTGCCAGCTGATATGACAGCTAATGGATGGTCAATTTAAACACAAAGTGCCAGGCAAGACCTCATCACCCTAAATCAGTGACTGACTGCGAGTAAATGGAAGCAGATCACTGCCGCTGGGGGCTAAAAATCATGTGGAGAGGTTTTATAAAAAGCTGAAAGCTGAATTCAGAATCGCACTTGTCTAATGTTTTTGTGCCAATACATATTTTTTTTTGTTTATTAACCAATTTTTTTATTCTCTAAGTAATTACATGATTTTTAGTTTATGTTTATATTTCTTTTATTTTCTCAGTCATCCTTTTACTTCCTTTAATTTATTATGGTACTTTTATGCCCTGTCGTCACGGAGACGAGCTTAGGCGTATCCGTAAAGGTATTCTGTCATTTAGGTGTTGCATCCTCACAGATCCGGCGTTTTAGGAGACCAAAAATGATGATTTTTGAAATTGGGGTAAAAATTGAACAAACAGATTTTTCTAAGTGAAAAACAGAATCAGAAAGTTGTTCTGTCTTTCATACCTTCCTTCTCCCATCCTTCTTTTAGCCTGCCTCTTTCGCCCTCTGTCCAGGTTATAACATGGAGGTAACTGGGTGCCAGACGGATCACAGTCAGCAGGCTCTGTCCTGCAAGATGTCTTCCGAGTATGACGGTTTCATGGCCTCAGACAAGAGGTGAGACCTAATACAATTCACGGATTAAACAGCTTACAATTGAATTAAAGATGGGATTAACAACTGAAGATTCAGTAATCACTACAGGGAAATCAAAATATCCCAGAACAGGAAATAAATCAAGAAGTAATTAAAATAAATAATTAATTAAAATAGGTTTAATAATGTAAGACGAGTCGTTTTGTTTAACAGTGGTTTTCACCTTTGAACTCTGACATGGAAGCCATTTTTCTCAGTGTTTTCCTTTTTATTCTCATTGTTAAATTAATGAAAACCAACCTTAACTGAGGCAAGTGAGGCGTTTTTTAGATATTGCTTTAGGTTGTTGTGACCTCCTGGATGAGTTATTGATGCTCTCCGGGAGTGATTTAGGTGGGCTGTCATTGATGTTTTCTGTATTTGTGGAAAATGGCTCCTACTATGATCTGCTGGAGTCTCAAAACCTTAGAAATAGCTTTGTAACCCTTTTTAGGCCAATAGAAGTTAATTACTTTCTTGTCATCAGTTAAATTTCTTTATATCGAGTTATGATCTGTTGCTTTTTTATCTTTTCTTAGCCATTTTCATATTGTCATACAGGTCTTATTTAAGTGACTTCTTGATTCTGCAGGTCTGGCAGTAATCATGCCTGGGTGTGGCAAGTGAAATTGAACTAAAAGATGTGATTCATTATGGAAGTGGGGCAATTATATTTTCTTATAGAGCAAGGTTGGTTTGGATAGTTTTTTTTCCTTAATAAAAACAAAAGACATCTGTAAAGGGGCAAATATTTTCCCACATATCAAAACGTAGCTCCTATATTATCCTATCGTAATTTATAACGTGCACTTTTTATATGCTTCAGGAGCCTCGTTTTTCCTTTTGTATACACAGAACAGCTCATATTATAATATTAAAATCCTGCTGCAGGATGTGAATTTTTAATTCTTCAGTAACACTCCAGTATTTTCTTTTGTTGCCAGCCTAAATTTGCATTAGATAGCACACGTACAGATAAAGGCGCCTCAACAGTATATTGGAAAACTGAAATATTTGTTTTATTTGTGGAAAATACTTTATAATTCAACAGCTTGTGCTTGGTTTGTGACTAAGGCCCTGACAACTGTCTCATTATAACGATGGCAGAGGAAATTAAAGAGTTTTTTCCAGTTTGATTCCAACACAAACTCAGTAAAAATCCCTAGTTTCGCTGAAGTCCAGCAGAAGTGGAGACTAAAGCTGTTTTGTTTGGAATGCGGCCCTTGTCAACGTTAGTATGGCAGAGGGAAAAAAGTCACGATTTTAATTTGAAACCAGCAGATTTATTACTTGGATTCTGATGTTGTGGATTTTTAGTTTGAATTGAGCCTCTGCCATTACGTTCACTTATTGGAATGGGAGAAGTGTATCAAGCTTCTTGATTGCTGAGTTTAATATGGTGAAAAAATATACTTGGATGACAGAGGGTAACCCAGAATAAAAATAGCTTTATAGTCAGAATTGCTCAGTAAAAATGTTATGTTCTTCAAGAGCTTTTATGAGGGTCCAGACCCATTTAACAACACTTGAAGGCAGATAATTGTTACAACCTCTACTTGCACAACTGTATGTCATTAAATTAAAACAGGTTTTGCAACATTTTGTTGTCAGGCCTCCCCACGTTTTATTAAAGACATAACATGGAGAAGAAATAGCCCTCTAGTTTTCTAGAAGAAAGTTACGTTCTGCTGAAAAGTTGCAACATTTTTAAAGAATGAATGATAACATTTTCCAGCTGGTATTATTAGAGAAGATGAGAGCTAAAGTTTGTATCAAATGAAGAAGTGTGCTGTTTTAGCTAGGTTATTCAGAAAATATATTTTTAAATCTAAATATAGTGCTGTTTGGATGGTTGCATTCACTCATCATCATTGTCATAATTCTTTTAGGTTTTAAATGATTTTTTGAAATATTTTTTTCCCAGGGTTGAATGTGATCCAATAAAAAAACCTTCAAGGAATTATTCTTCCTTTTCACCCAGTTAATAATACAGTAGTATGCTGAGAACTTCACATAGTCCTCTGAAGTAATGACAGAGGAATAATTGGGGCTATATCTGCACACAGATCAGAGCCCTTGCTTTTGTTTGTTCTGTTTTTTTCCTCAAGATGAATACGAGACAAGAAAATTACTCAATAAGAATACCCTCATATTCTTATTGAGAATAAGAAAGCAATGTTTTTTTAAGTCACAAGGATTTTTCTAACATACAAATTTACAGTTCTTTAGTGTTCACACAATATCAGATGGCTAGAATTAGTTTAAACCATAAATACACTGCAGCAAGAAAAGAAATACTCAGAGAGTACAGCAGGAATGAGCCAACATAGTAGAAAAGCACTTTTGAAGTCTTTAATATGCCTGGCTGGAACCATCCAAATTGCTATTTTTTTTTCTCCTTCCAGGTGGTTTTGTCATGTAGACGACGATAACTACGTGAATCCAGGGGGTCTCCTCTCTTTGCTCTCAACCTTCCCCCAGGAAGGTGACATCTATGTGGGCAAGCCGAGTCTGGACAAACCCATCACTGCTCATGAACTACTGGACAGAAATAAAACGGTATACCTACATTGTGATTACCTAATTTACTGTTCTCTAGGCTTTTTTTATTCACTGAGCTTCAGCCCTAAAACTTGATGTCCTTATCAATGTAGCAGTAAAAATGAGAAGTAATAGAGGCAACAAAGAATAGAAATATAGCTTTTATTTAAATAAACAAATAAATGCTCATCTCGTAGAAGGGAAATATGTGCCCAGATAAAACAAACAAACAAATAAAAACTTGAAGGTTAGTAGGATACATAAATTGTTGGTTAGAAAGTTTAAATAGTTAAACAAATATAAAGGTCTTTATGAACTCTAGCCATGTCATACAATTTCTTTAAATTAAAAAACCGATTCACACAATCTGACCAAAAAATTTCTAAGAATAAATAGTCGAAATTTTAAAAGTAATGTCAAAATTGCAGGTTCTTTTCCAATACCCATGTTCTTTTTTCTCTTCAGCAACCTGTTGCTTTAACTTCTATCTGATTTCCATGTTTGGTTTTGTCCCCCCCCCCCCATATTTATAACATACATTAAAAATGGAGAAGCTCAGCTGCTGGCTGACAGTGAAAAGGTAAGTATTGAATGTGTCTTTGTGACATCGGCTCACCTGGGGAGCATTTTTGAGTGATTAGTGTCTGATTTGAAAGTACACACAAGGAACCCTGCACACAAACAATGAGGTCTCTTTGAATACACAACAGGTGTTGGGTATGGTGATAGTAATGAGCATAGATCTATTCACGTCTGTGTGTGTGTGCAGGTTCGTCCACAAGCTAACAGAATTATTGCCTACATTGTGTTTAAGTGCATCATGATTTCAGTAAGCTCTCTGCACTTTTCAGTCTCTTGTTCATATCTTGAAATTGCTCTCTTCATCTCTTTGGTGTCATGTTCTCTGCTCTGATTGCATCCATTTATATTGAAAACAGATCTTTATTAGTCTTTGCTTCCTGTAACTCATCTGCTTCCTCTCTTTCCTTCCTTCAATCTTTCCTTCCTTAGTTTTCATTCTCTGGAGGAGAAAATAAAGACAAATGTCAGGCTCCTCCATATCCTTCTCTCTCTCTTTTTTGCATCTTGCTGTATGTCTTTTTTTTTGATTTCCTGGCTCTATTAAGAAGCAGCAGGGGGATGAAAGAAGGACTAGGGAAAAGAAAGTATAGCAAAATAAAGAAAGATTGAAAATGAAACAAAATTACCATATAGGCGATGAGAGTAAGGGAATGGTGTAAACAATTTGAAACTCAATTAAAGTAATTTATTGAAAGTATTGCATTTCTGGAAATATACAGTGCCCCCAATAGTACTTATATTCCCTAAACTGCAAGTTACAGTCAGAAACAGAATTCTGCATAACTTTGAACTGGAAGGAAAAGGATTCATGGATTGTTTAAATTTCTGTATAAATACAAATCTGCAGTTTGGGGTGCATTCGTAAATCTATGTTTAGATCAGTTTATTCCCATCAACTCTGGCCAACTTCCTGGTCCCATTTATAGAAATGCATAATGCCGTCACCACAATCATTTGATGTTGGGAATGATGTTTTCAGGGTCATGTACTTTGTTAGTAACTAAGTAAACTTTATTTATATAGTACCTTTCACAGGTCAAAACACCCAAAGTTGCTTTACAATAAATAAAAGCATAAAAAACACAGAAGATAAAAACATAAAAGAAAAGGTAAAGGCAGCATACACGTAACATCATACAGCATAAATGACTAGTTAAAATCCAGTCTGAGAAAAGTCTTCAGCTGCTTTTTAAAAGAATCAAAATCAAGACAGCGCAAAGATGAAGGCAACACAGTCCAGAATCTTGGGGTCTTGAAATCTTAAAATGTGTAAAACAAACAGCCTTTTACTGGGAGATCTCAGGCTGGGAAAAGAGGTGGAGGGCTCTAGAAAGTCTGAGATATAGGCTGGGGCATGACCACACAGGCCTCTAAAAGTAAAGACTGAACATTTTTTATTGAATACTTAAAATGGACTGGTAGCCATTGTAAAGAGATTAAAACTGTGCTGTCTCTTTGGTATGTTGGTTAATAGCCTTGCAGCACCATTCTATACTGACTGAAGACAGTCAAGTTTACACACATAAAAAGGCCATTACAACAGCCAAGATGGGATGAAATAAAAGCACGAATAATCATCTCATTAAGCTTTTGACAATAGAGTCCTCGAAGCTTAAAAGTGTTAGTTCTCTGCCACATATAACTATAGATATTGATATGCTATAGGTAATAAAGAATGGCTTTGGTCTCACCAGAGCACCTTTTTCCACTTGCTGAGTCCCCTACATGGCTTTTAGCAAATGTTGTGACTTTCTTTCAATAATTGCTATGGGGAGCATGACAGAGTCTCCCTGCTGGTTCTCTGCAGCTCCCCTAGGCATACAATGGTAATCTCTGATTATTGCTCACCTTGCCTGGCATATCTGTTTAGGTGGATGGCCATGAGTTGGTAGGTTAGCCATACTTTTTCAGTTGTCAGGTGATAAATTAAACAGTATTCCTTAAGATGTCAACGCTTGGGATATTGACTTATAATCTAATCTTGCTTCAAACTTCTCCAAAACTGTATTCCTGACATCTGTGTTCCTTTGTCTTCATGGGGCTTTACTGTATGTTCACTAAAGTTCTCTAACAGACATCTAGGGGCATCAACTGTATTTATTCTAGATTAAAATATATACACGTGGACTGTTTTTACTAATTATGAAATTTGTGAAGACAACTGGTTGTACTACATTTTATTTAGGAGTATCAGAGTAAAGGAAGTCAAATAAAAATGCATGCCACACTTTTAGGTTAAAAAGTTTGGTTGAAAAGTATATAGATGTTAAGATTCTGATGAAAGATGCAAATGTAGTTCTGTAGATCAGTAATTATGAGAATTCCTCAGTGAAACACGAGAGAGACTAAAAATGTCTTACCGATAACACTTATTTTCAGCTGTACAGTGGAAAATCATACCACATAGTGCCAATGGGCTCTGGAAGAGTTTCATAGTGTTTCTTTCTGATGCAACATTTTACAGTTCCACAGAAATGCATGACTTATCATATCTAAGTACTTAGATCACTGTTAAAACTGCACAATGCTGAAAAAAAATTATATTTCAACTGCAACAACTTTCTATTAGTTTACGCTACTGTAAAGGTGTTTGAAAGTGAATCCTGTAGTTTTATGTCTGAGATGAAAAATTAGTGTAGGATTTGCTGCGTTGACACTACATTTTCTTCCTTTTGTTCATCAGATGAATGTTAAAAATAAGTCAGACTTCATCAAACAGACTAATGGCGTCAGTAGAGATTTAACATTAATTTGTCATTAAGACATTTTAAATGCAATAAACTTAAAATACAGGTTAAAATGATTGTGTTCATATTTTTATCATCCACTCCCAAACAGTTATGTCAGATTAAAAAAAAAGATGATTAAGATGTCAAGGAACAACCAAGGAGCTAGAAAGAAAAGAAATAAATTTATTTGTAATTCAAATGGCTACTTAGATGCTGTAGAAAAAGATAATAAATCAAAAGTGGAACTAAATTCAACACTGGTGTTAACATGTTTAAAGCTATGGGTAAAGACCAAACACAAAGAGAAAATATCTATCCACAAATCTGTCTGTCTTTAAAACCTCTTAGGATACAGCAAGTTAAATTAGAATAAAAATAAAAATATGGCACAACAAATCAGGGAAAAATTAAAAAAAAATATAAAAGGAACTTAAAGGAGAGAAATGTCAGTCTGCTTTATGTGAAACTTTATATCTGCCAAAAAGAAACACTTTGTACAGGAATAAATAAAAATACATAATCTGCTTAAGGAAATAGGATAGAAAAAGCTTATATAGGGACGTGTCATTCATAGTAAGTTGGTCCTAAAAGACCAAGCAAATAAAAGCAATGGTAAATTCTGTCATGCACGACATGCTTTTCTTCTTATATTTCCTCAACCTGTATTTTTCCATTTTCAGGTGTGGTATGTATGAGAAAACAGAATCTGACCATATTAGTAACATATATGTAATTATCACTCAGGATACAGGGGATATACGTATGTGTCACATATTAGATTTCTGTGTTGGTTAATCTAAGATTAAGCTTCCTCATCGTTTTCCTTCATGTTTTCTGATTTAGCTCTCAGACATTTATTTTGAAACCCATATAAGATAAAAAGGATAAGAGCATATTTTCTATGTTTTTATTAAGTTAATTATATGATAATGTGTGTTGTCTATCAGATGAATGTGCAGTTCTGGTTTGCCACAGGAGGCGCAGGTTTCTGTCTGAGTCGTAGGCTGGCAGAAAAGATGTCTCCATGGGCCAGGTATGTATGAATATCAAAGCTTGTCTGTATAATTATACTAAACTGTCATGAATAACCCCGTAAGTGTAAACCTAAGCAGCAAAAGTTGCTGCTCATGCTGATATTTGTATTGAAGGCAGGTTAAAACACGTCATCTATCAAACAATAAAATATTGCTGGCTTAGACCAGTGGTTCAACAAACAAATCAGCGTCCATTTAAGTATACAAGCATTCACCAGTACAATCAACTACTATTATATTGATTTTATCAGTTTGTACGTATTTGTCCTTTTTATCTCATAGCATGAATGTACTTTCACAACCATTATTTCTGTCATTTTCTTTGGTCTCGTAAGAGGACCTTGGGGACCAATGACTGTTAATCTGGGAACCCTAATAGCCTGAGCACTTCACAACCGCTGGCTTAGGCAGTTACTTTTTTCTAAAAAAAGACAAAAAGAATTGCATTTTTCCCTTTATTGTCAGAAGAAATAATCTACTCAATATTTAAGAAATAGCCAGAAATAACAAACTGGTTTTTATCAAAGCATGCAACAAATATGACTGTCATGCTTTCCTGCAAACTTGGGGGTGAACAAGCTGGAAAGGAACTATTATTTTTAACTGTGTTAATCTGCATCTGGATTTTATAAAAAAAAGAAAAAACAAAAAATGAATTAGGTGTATTAAATCATACAAGGCAATTCAAGGTAAAACCTCTGCCCTCTGCAAGGCTGTATTTATGCTTCACTCAAAGAGCTGAGACTAATGGCTGCCCAGGGCTACATGGTGGGGAATCCGTCCAAAAATACAAAGTTCTTTGGAAAAAGGTCAGCACTAAAATACAAGTAATGAATAGTTAATGGACCACAAAATGCAAATATACCTATAATACCCCTCTAGTATAAAAGTTGAGCTCTTTTAAAAGTTTTTTGGGAGAAAGTTTTTACATAAACGAATTATTTAAAGTTAATATGTTTCTAAAAAAATCTTTCAGTGGCTCAAACTTTGAGCGAACATCAGCCAAAATCCGTCTCCCAGACGACTGCACAGTGGGCTTTATTGTGGAGAAGATGCTGGGCATCCCTATGGTCCACTGTCCCTTTTTCCACTCCCATTTAGAAAACCTGCTTCTAATAAGTCAAAGAAGCCTCCCACAACAGGTATACCTACACACATTCATGTTAAATACTGATTCAGGTGCACCTTCTCTTACTGTTATGCATATTTGCATGTGTTCATTGTAGGTAACACTGAGCTATGGGATGTTTGAGAACAAGATGAACAGCATAGATGTAAAGGGGAGCTTTTCTAAGGAGGAGGACCCCTCCAGGTTAGTCTCTCCTTCCATTCATTTGTAAATGAGAAGATATGAGCAATGTCCTACTGTCTAAATTAATGTATTTAATGTCTCCGAATTCTCCTGAAGCCTCAGGCAACAGCTGTATGATGTCTTGAGTGGTGCACACTGCAGACTCGCATTGTGTGAGAGAAATTCAGGCTGTTTCTGTGAACTGTTGAACTTCCTACTGCTTATGTATGCCAGTTTATAAAATTTTCAAGTTGTTACAAAAGGTTACGGTGCCTTAACAAAAATATATCAGCTAGAAATGCATTTTTACTTTTCTTGATATTTGGCAGGTGTAAAAAATCCTTCACCTTATTTGAATCTCTAAAGGTTTGAAGCCAAAATGTGGGGGTTTGGGTGAAAAAGAAAGTGCATAGTCCCATTTTACTCACACCAATGAGAATCAGTTAAACACATTAAATATGTTGGCCAATTGCCTGCTGCCTTAGAGAAAAAAGTAGCATTTACAATTCATTGCAGGTAGAGGAAAGACAAACCTGTCTTGTCCCATACCAGGTAACTAAACATCCCATTAAACACCAAACTACTTCCATATGACTCAGTGCATAACAGATTTTTCTTCCAACACCAAACTTATCTTGTACTAAAAGTGTTTTACATGTTTATTATCCAAGAAGTAAAATTCTTAATAACAAATTAATGTGTCATTTATAGGTATGCACAGTTGGGCATTCACAGAAAAATACTTCAAATATAAACAGATAGGTACCGTTGCAGAAGATCATTTTCTTCTTATTATTATTTGATAAATTTCAGCATTGTAAGGATCTGCACACTTTTACCTGAACATACCATACATGTGAAAACACAAGTTGTTCAATTTTAGTTTCTTTGTTTTAGGTTAGGTTAGCTTGGCTAGATTTAAAGTTTTTCATTTCATAACAATAATTAATGTTTGTCAAATTTTAGCCCTGTTACACACTGTTACCATTTTCAGTATTATGTCAAAGATCACTTCCGAATGATTCTCTTAATGTGGCTTTTTTACCTTGTACGGTTCTGACAAAATGTGTGTCAGAGCAAGAATAAACGGCATACCCAAGGCCCTATTCCAGTTTTAATTGTCGTGCTTTTCTGAAGTAGTAAATGTTTTCTTCTTCTTTCTACAGCCAATTTCAAAAATATTCATAACCCTCGAACATTTGTACATTTTGTAACATTACAACAGTAAACTGTGTTTGTGACAGACCAACACAAAGTAGTTTTGTAGTAGTAATTATGCAGTGAAAGGAAATCAGTTTATGGGTTTTAAGCATTGCTTTAAAATAAAAATCTTGAAAAGGGTAGCATAACAGAGTCAGTTTTATGTAAACCCACCTTTAAGTGCAATTAGACATGCAAGTCTTTTGGGGCATGCCTTTACCAGATTTTGCACTAAAAATGGAAGTTCTTTCTCATTATTTGTTGCAAAATAGCTCAAACAGATTGAATGGAGCGGGTATGTTAAGAATATAATAAAGTCTTGCCATAGATCCTCTGGCTCTATATTTGGGATCACTTTCCTGCTTAAAAGGTGAACCTTCACTCCAGTCTCAATTCATTTGCAGCCTCTGACCTCCAGGATTGCCCTTTATTCACTCCCTCCGCCTTCCTATTAACTCTGGTGATCTTACCTGTACCTGCTAAAGCAACACATCCCCACAGCATGATCTTGCCACCACCCTTTTTCACAATGGGGATGGTGTGTCTTCTTCCACACATAGCTTTTCGGTGGCTAGGCTAAACAGTTTTGGTCTCATTGTAGCTGGATTTTCTGAGGTTTTCTTTTTACTGTCTAAATTAAAGATGCTTGTGTTGTATTTTAAGTTATAAGTAACCCTGTGTGCTAATGCATCCAAACCTGCTGGAGTTAATATGACTTTACTCTGTCTTCTGCAGGTTTAGGACCGTCCACTGTATTCTGTATCCTTCTACCAGCTGGTGTCCTCCATTCACTTGAGGCGGAAGCTTGTATCCTGCTGGATAAAAAGGAAAAAAAATCCCCTGGATATTTTTTCTGTGCAAAAAAAACAAACAGATTTATTTTCATAGAACAGTCATAGATATTGAACAGGACTGGAACTGGAACCGGGGTGGAAGCAATAATTCAGTGTGATGAAACTGCGTTCTCCAACAACTCTCCAGTTGTGTTTTTTTTCTCATGAATGCATTGAATATCTGTATAAAGCACCGTAAAGACATTTCCTCTAATATATACTACTGTTTTTAAATAATTCTGCTACAACAATGACTTTTTGTCTCCTCTCATCTGAATGATTTTGTTAGTTTGGCATATTTTTTTACTTTTAAGAGTTGAGTACTTAATAAAGAGAACAATGATGTGTTTATTTAGCAAGGATTTTTATGATTTGTGGCAGACATTGTTTTGTCGCCCTTGCATTTTATGAACAATGTTTTAACTCAAGTGAATTGCCCTTTTTAAAATTTTTTAAAATGTGAATTCTGATTATGACTGTAAAGAAGGTTCATAAATCACTGCAGATTGTTATAAAATAATTAGAGCTTTTATGGACTGAACTGACATGGTCTTCTGTGTGTTTACTGTTCTGAAGGAGATATTGTCCTTGCACCTACAGCATGAAGTCTGCATACAATGAACCGCCTTGACTCACGTCTCCCTCGGCCAAAGCTCTCATCCTCGCTTTTATTTTCTCACTTCCTCCCCTTTTCCCTCCACCCTTCCATCTGTCTCGTTTCCTGCCACCTCCTCCTTTCTGCAGCTCTGTTTACGACGTGTTATCCACATTGTTGAATACCTTGAAGTGGAATATGCCCGATAGTAAAACATTCTTCCATTCATCCTAGTTCATTTTCACCACATCGACAACAAAACACTGAAAGTATGATGATGAGAGCAAAAGACAGTCCTGGTATCCTGCTGAGAAAAAAAAGCAGCTCGCATCTGCAGGAAAATCTCATCAAGCTGGACAGGTCAGGTTCAGAATACCAACGCCACGATGATATGCATGCAATCAGGCGTCATTGTAGGAATAAAGGGCTGGGGCCATGTGAAGAGTACCTGCAGAGAGTGATGACACTGCGCTGCTGCTTGCCTGCCTGAATGTAGTTTGCTTGTTTGTTGTGAATGGAGATGTGATGAATACAAATACACTGTCGAACGCGTCCATGCCTGACCTTGCCTACAGAAGATGGAAAGTAGTTTTTTATCATAAATGCTTGTGTGACTTTAAGAGATCATAATGAAAGTATTGAGACCAATTTGAAGGGACTAAACAAGAAGTGAACTTAAAGTTGAGTGAAAATGTTGAATCAGTTTATGGCAAATTTGTACAAAGTGAATTTTTACTTTTGTTTAATTCTGTGCTTTAGATTTTTTCAATGAAAAATAAGATGATAAGGATGTTCCAGAGAAGATTTCAAAAGATATGCTTGCTCACACTAAAGAAAAAATCATGTGGATGGTTGACATAATTAAAGGGGAAATATATAAGCTCTTAGGACAACCTGCATATCTTGCAGATGATTTTTTTGGGGTGCAATTCCGATTTGAACAGATAGTCTGATGTGGTGACTTGTTTGAGGAAGATTTAATTAATAAATCTTTCAATTTTTCTTCCTTGTGTACTTGCCCACACATTCAGATTAACCAGTTTAATTACACAAAGTGTCGTTTTCTCATATGTTTTAAGTTTGCGTGAAATGTTAAAACAAATGATTATATTAATATTAAGACAGAGGATGCCAAATAGTGAGGCGGATATAATTTATGTCAGACTCTACTCATTTTTCTCATTAGGTAAGCAAGGGGCCTGGAGCAGTGACAAAGTTCACTTATACATCAGGCCTGCCTTGACTGCGTGCATTTAAATCAGTTATAATTTATCCTTACACGGTGCCAATGATTTGATTTGGGTTTATCAGAGAATAATTGTAAAAAACTAAAATTAACAAAGACAAGGACCCATGTGAAGAATTCACACTTTGTATTTCACACATTGACTAAAACTACAATAATGTAGGAGGATTTCTTATCAAATAACTAAAACGGAAATTGTAACATAAATGGACTTCTAAATGAGAGTTCGTTCTTAACTGATCTTATTTGGCCAATTTACTTCTGGAAGTGAATTACATTTCAAGTCTGCTTTATAATGTGAGAAAATTCAGGTATTTAGCATTTTACTTTGGAACATTCCTTTTGGGTGTATGTTTTATAATGGATATAAGCTGAATAACTAAATAGTAACCATACAAACATAAGACAATTTTGCTCTCAGTTCTCCTTTTTTTGTCTGCTAATAAGTGAAGATGTACCAGATGAAAGCAAATTGAAAGCAGGAAATGCAATCCACCATTACATTTGATGACTAAAAGAAGCTTTCACATGCATCGTGCCTGTAAATATTTTATTTTTTTATAAGCAGTCTTGACTTGACCAAGAGGGGGATCGTTTTGTGTCCTCCTGCCCAATGTTTGACTGATTTATGGCCCCTGCTGTCCATAAACAGGAGTAACTGTGGTAGCAGAGGACCAGGTCAATTGGAGGCAGAGTGTTACAGCTGTCAGAGGAGTGGTGCCTCTCATCTCCTCTGTCCATCACATTAAATCGATGGGGCCCTTCAAAGGACTGCAAGGAAGAAATGATGCCTGGGAAGAATAAAATGATTGAGGAGGCAATGGGGACACTGACAGGTTGGTATATTTTTCCCCTAATAAAGACACAAACCTAACATTGTTTTAAAAGATTCAGTGAGTAAAACTGATTGAGTCATATTAAAACAGCACTCAGTTAAATATTTATTTTGTGTTAGGTTTGTACGTTTGTTAAATAAGGTTGGTAAATTTACTGGTTCCTTTGGTCTGCTGCTTTTGATGCTGTAGACCACATGATCTTTCTGTCACTGCTTGAACAGTATGTGTGCATCAATTGTGATGCTCTGAAGCTGTGTTTGTGCTATTTATCTGCCAGGGGTCCCTCAGTCCACATGAGTAAATATTCACCTACCCGTGAGTTCCACAGGGCCCCATTTTAAGCCATGTAAGCTTTTTTGAGGTTTGCTACCTTTTTAATTTATTCCCTTCCAAGGTTTTGAAAGTCATCCATGCTTTTTTGCAATTAAAATGTATTTTACATACTCTGCAGGATTTAAAATGAATAATGTCATTAATTTTTTGCAGCCCAGGTTCGGGAGTTCTTGCAACTTGCGCTTGACATCATCTGGCAGAACGTTTGTCTTGTTTAGTGTCATAAATATGAAGTTGGCATGGCTAATGTGGAAAAGCAGAAGTGTGATTTCCAGTTATCTGCTTGTGTAGACTTCCCAAGGGTTCTGCTACTTAGATTCTCATAAAGTTGTAATGGCCTGGCTAGAGCAAACTTTGTTCTTATCTTACCAACCCAAGCAATAGAACAAATTTCTTAGGTCCTGTCAAGTGTGAACATGCCTTTAGACTACTGTCATTCTTTGTATGAGGACATCTTTTAATCCCTTCATCATCTCAACCAGTGCACAAAGCTACTGTATAACTTCCGAAAGGAACTACAAAATGGAAACAGGTTGACCTCCTTTTGCTGGTTTTTTATCCATTACAAGATTGATTTTAAGATTTAATTGGAGGTTTTTAAGGTTCTGAATGTTCTGGCCCCATCTTTTCTGCAGGATCTTTTACAACACCAAGTTAAATCTAGAACACTGAAGTCAAACATCAATTTGCTTTTAGATGCTCCAAGATCTAAACTAGAAGGTTGATGTGATCTTGCTTTTGCAGTTCCCATTTTGTGGAATGGCTTGCCTTCCCATAAAATAACTCTCATTGCTATGTTATTTTACGGCTCTGATGCAGGTAACAACAACACACACGTTAAACAGTTAGAATGGCGTATTAAGAAACACAAGAGGAGGACTTCAGGATTTCTGCACCGGATCAGGGCGAACACTGAAAAGAGAAGGTGAGTCTCAACAGGAGGTCAGTTATTGTTGAATGTGGAAAATGATGAAGGATTGGATGTGTCACTTACTGTTTGTGGATGAAGGTGGAAGTCCGGGGAAAGTAAGTAACTCTGAGTTTGACAGGTTTTGAGGCGTCTGAGAGGCTTGTGCTGGCTGAGCATCTGTTTTGTCTTTCTCCAGCATGAGACTGATTGGAGCGCCACAGCAGCTAACATAATAAAAGCTAACAGAAAAGGTAATATTAAGGTGTTTTAAGGTGACAGTCAGACATATGTGTATCTCTGCAAAGTAGATTTCTGAGAATTTGGCTAAACTGTTGGTAGTCATTGGGCAATAAAAGGGAACATTCATTTTTCACATGATTTTTACTCAGTCACTGAATAAATAGATGAAATTCAAGATGTTTTGATCTTCCACAGCAGTAGCAGACCACTCAAGATCACTACTGAACAACGCATAGCTGACAGTCTGTCCAACACAGAGCAAAAAACCTGTCCAAGTGTTCTGCTTTCAAGATGAGATTGGACATGTCCTTACCTTTCTGCAAAGGCATTAGTACTGGGTTTCTTTTAGGTTCCTAAATTGTTGCAATTTTTATCAGGTGCTAAAGAGCAACAATGCTACACATGCAACCAACATAATCTTTTTTTAAAGTCCAAACTGAATGCAAAGAATGTAAATCCTTTGGCCTAAACATCTGGAGGGTTTTAGATGTTTAGAACCTGTTCTTTTCTGAACATTATGTCTTTCACACTGTCTAGAAATCTGGAGTAAAATATTTTTAGACACTGTAAAACCTGGGTGTCAGTTATGCTTTTATTGGAAATATATGATTTATTAAAGTGCTTCTTCTGCTCCTCTATTGTCTGAAAGGCTCTTTATCTGTGTGATTTATTTATGTCCATGTTCTTTCAGTATCTTGACTTTTTCATGGTCAATGTCACTCTTTTCATCTTTCATTTCCCCCATTACGTTTTGTTTTATTCAATTCCATCTTTTTACCTGCCTTAGCTGTTTGATCACTCACCATCTTACTGTCTCTTTCTTCATGCCGATGGTATTAAAATGAGGCTGCAGCAGAACTCACTTCCAGCTCTTCCACTCTGAGGCTCTGTGTGATTAACAATAATAATAATAATAACAATAACATTTACTGTGACAGACCTCTGCATGTTAATATGTCAATTTAAATTAAATTTAAATTAATAATTAAATTAATTAAATTAAATACCCCTACTAAATCACATAACTGGTCATTGTTTTTAATTGTAGTTTGTCAGATTTAGAAGAACATGTCTTAGCCAAGACTGAAAAATGTAACTAAAACGGCACAGAAATTGAAACCTTGAAAAACATGAAAGCCATCAGCTAAATAAGTTCGTATAGTAACCGTCAGTAGGCGTCCTCTGCATTTAATGCTTATGCTTATGGTTTCGATGACTACAATACCATTTAAAAGACTGTTTTGAGGAAAACGTTTTTCACAGCTACCTAGACAACATGTTTTACTTGGTGCATATGCTATACTTGGAACAGATGGTCACATCATGAACTCAGTGAAAAAGAAAATAAAAAAAAAAACAGCTTGTTTTTCGAGGCTAAAGCCAGACTTACAATATGCAAACATTTAATAAACACAGTATAAGCAAACTGTTCTAAATAAGGAAACACCAAAACTTTGAACTTATCATCTATAACAAAAACTAGGAAATACAACACCACGGAAAATTCAAATAAGTACAATACTAACCAAAATGTCTTCCAAAATCTACAGAAAACATTTGAAAGTGCATAAGTGAAAAAGATGCTTGGTTACTGGCACTAAGTTTTTAATCTGTATAAAGCTTGTACTTTCAGAATAAAAAATCCAATCAAATACAAATAGCATAAATAAAGGAGCTTAGGCCAGGCTGCATTGTGTCTGTACACCCTGGACAGATCATTAACCTATCAGGGCCTACACAGAGACACACAAACTCACACCAATAACTAAGGGAAGTTTTGAATGGCAGATTATCTGAAAACTTGGAACTGAAATGCCCATGTTTGACAGTTTTTAGAATAAATAAATCACTTGTCTGAAAATATTAAGTTGGCTAAAGAAATTCAAGACAGATAAGAAAACCAAACAAAACAGAGCTGTTTTTAAGGCTTTTGGATTCTAGCAAAACAACGTAACAATTTTCCACAAATGTAGAAAACATGTAATATTGGTGAATCTTCTTACCAATGGCTGTTCTAACCAAAATTAATCCAAGAGCACATCAACAAATCATCCAGGAAGACACACAAGAACTCAGAACAACATGTTAAGAACTGCATACCACCCTTGCCTCAGTTAAGCTCAGTGTTCATTAATTAACAATAGGACAGAGGCATCCATTGGAGAGTACCACAGTGAAAACCAGCGCTGACCAAAACGAACACATTCAGCTATCAGCCTGTGAAATTGAGCTCAAGCACACCGTGACTTTTCTATGTGTAAAAAGTAACCAAACCACCTGAAAAAGTAACAAGTTAACAAACTCCTCAACTGATTGAGACCATAGTAAATATTCAGGTTATTTTTGTTAGATAATAACATATGTTTAATTGTACACAACATCTAAGTTTGTGAAAACTGTATTTGACATAAACTGTATTCATGTTGGGCTGCACGGTGGCAGCACTGTTGCCTTGCAGCAAGAAGGTCCTGGGTTCAACTCCTGGGCGGGGGTCTTTCTGCTTGGAGTTTGCATGTTCTCCCCATGCATGGGATTTGTCATGCGTAGGTTCTCTCTGGGTACTCCGGCTTCCTCCCACAGTCCAAAAACATGACTATTAGGTTAATTGGTTTCTCTAAATTGCCCTTAGGCGTGAATGACTGTGTGCATGGTTGTTTGTCCTGTATGTCTCTGTGTTGCCCTGCGATAGACTGGCGACCTGTCCAGGGTGTACCCTGCCTCCTGCCCATAGACTGCTGAAGATAGGCACCAGCTCCCCTGCGACCCACTATAGAAGAAACGGTAGAAAATAACTGACTGTATTTAAATAGTCTGGCTCTTCTGTTATTTGTGCTGCAGACACTTCTTACTGTTCTCAAGAACATGGTTTAATTTATTCAATCTAGAAAAAAGGAATGGATATTTCAAAACCACAATGACATCTTCAAAGTTCACTGAAATAATTTTTTTATTCAACATGAACTGCAGCTGTTTGTACACTATGGAGAATGTAAACAGGTTGAAAGGCCAGATTGAATATTTTCTAAAGTCATAAAAACCTGTAACATTTTTGCAGAGGCAGCCTTGTATTGTTTTCTTGAGCAATTTTCTTCAGCTGTGTACTATTTTCGCTCTGTCTGTTCTGGTTCCCATCTTTTCTAAGGCTTCGTTGTTGGGAATAAAATATTATAGGTATATGTTATAATATGTAATATAAAATAATTTAATTACTCGTCCTCGTCGTCTTCTGCTTTATCCGGGACCGGGTCGCGGGGGCAGCAGACTCAGCAGAGACACCCAGACGTCCCTCTCCCCAGACACCTCCTCCAGCTCCTCAGGGGGGAGCCCAAGGCGTTACCAGGCCAGGCGAGAGACATAGTCCCTCCAGTGTGTCCTGGGCCGTCCCCTGGGCCTCCTCCCGGTGGGACGTGCCTGGAACACCTCCCGAGGAAGGCGTCCAAGAGGCATCCGGTATAGATGCCCGAGCCACCTCAACTGGCTCCTCTTTTTTTTTTTTTACCGTGTCCTGTCCAGCAGAGTAGCGCTCAGAATTGTTGTCTGAGTGCCAAGAAATTGCCCAACAGATTTACTTTCACAAGCGGAGCATCACAGCTATTGCTTTAAGGCTCTGCTTGATATTTATAAAAGAAACTTTATTATGAACTTCTTTGGGAATATTTCAATTGTTACAGACACGGAGACTGAAATGAAAAGGAAAACAGACGCTTGACAAAGAGAGAGATGGGGCAAAAGGGAAAGAGGGGAAAAAGGAGGAGAGAGTGGAGGAGAGAAAGAAGGATGAATAGAATAAAAGATTACACCCTGCTTGCTTATACGCAAAATAACACACGGTATTTATGAATGTAAAATGTACTTGGTGAGAAGTGCAGCCCAATATAGATCATCTGTGTATCTATCAACACCTGTGTGGATGCACTTTGTATACAAGGTTTCTCCACAGAAATATGCAATAGCGAGTGTGAGGACCCACCGACCTGCCCCGTGGTCCCCGGGCGGACACTGAGGAGATCCGAGCAACAGACATCCAAAGGCCCCCCAAGGCACAGGAACCCCAGGAGAACCACCGCCGGGACTACCGCAACCCCCCCAGAGAAGAGCAGTGGAGAGTCCCAGGGGAGCCACCCAGCAGCGACAGTGCAGAAGCCCCAGGGAACCGCAGCGACGAGCCCACAGGCCCCGCCAGCAGCCGTCCACTCCCGAGCAGATCCAGCCATGGACCCAGAGACCCAAGACCCCGGGACACGCCACCCCCAAGACAGAGGCCCGACAGAGCCCAGGGGTCCAGGCCCCGGCAAGCAGCCACCGGGAGTGAGCCAGCACACACCGAAGCATCCAGCCCCGGACACCGAGAACCACAAGTACACCAGCGGGCAGAGACTCCAACCACCGGCAGGCAGGGTGGCGGGGAGGAAATAGGCCCCCCATAATATTGGGGGGGCCTAAGCTGATCCAGGAGAGGGAGCAGTCCAAAAAAAAAACAGGCACTCACAGTCACAGTCACCCACTCCCACCCTCATCCACACACATAAAATCACTCGCTCCCAACGTAAAGACAAACAACAATGGACGTCCTACACTCACTCACACTCCCCATGCATACTTTATACTCCAAGGTCCGGGCGCCGGCAGCCCCTAGGGGCAACCAGCCCACGGACCAAGGAGGTGGTCCCCTTTCCTCCCGGGGCAGAGACAAGCAGACAGGCCCAGACCCGGGTGGTCTCGGCCCGGCCCCCGCCCAGAACCCAGTCCCCACCAACCCCCATCCACCTCCGGAGAGGGGGCTATGTACAAAAGAGGGGTCCACATGGCCCAAGCCAGCCCGCCAACCAGAGCCGCCCCAGGACGGAGCAGTCCCGACCCCCCAACGAGCTCCGATCCCGACCCCATGAGTCTCCCACCCCCAGTGAACCCCAACATGAACCTCGCCACAGGGCCACCCCCAACAGGGACACCGATATCGAACACACGTCCCCGAACCCAAACGCCACGAATCCCCCCCCCCCCCGAGCACCCTGAGCCTCGCCCTGAGCACCCCCGCCGCATCGCCGCATCCCGCACCACACAGTGCGCCGCAACAGCAAGGCAAGGGCCCCGCGCAACACCACCCCCACCCACTGGCAAAACAGGGCAGACCCCGTCGAGCACCGCACCCACAACAGGACCCCCGACCCCGCAGCATGACGGGACAGCCTCACCCACCCGATCCCCGGGGTCAGTGTCCCCACCACGCCCCCACAATGCCCCACTCAGCCACAAAACTGGCTCCTCTTGATGTGGAGGAGCAGCGGCTCTACTCCGAGCCCCTCCCGAATGGCCAAGCTCCTCACCCTATCTCTAAGGGAGTGCTCGGCCACCCTACGGAGGAAGCTCATTTCAGCCGCTTGTATCCAGGATCTCGTTCTTTCGCTCATGACCCAAAGTTCATGGCCATAGGTGAGGGTAGGAACGTAGACCGACTCGTAAATCGAGAGCTTTGCTTTCGGCTCAGCTCTCTCTTCACCACAACGGACCGGCACAGTGCCCTCATTACTGCGGCAGCCGCACCGATCCGTCTGTCGATCTCCCGCTCCATTCTTCCCTCACTCGTGAACAAGACCCCGAGATACTTGAACTCCTCCACTTGAGGCAGGAACTCCACTCCAACATCAAGAGGACAAGCCACCCTTTTCCGGTCGAGTACCATGGCCTCTGACTTGGAGGAGCTGATCTTCATCCCAGCTGCTTCACACTCGGCTGCGAATGTGCTGAGGCGGTTCGCTGGGGCGGTTACTTGTATTGAAAATATGTTTAAGTACATATTTTGCTTTTGTATTGTTCAGATGTCTCCTTGTTTATAAGATTTATTTATTATCTGTTCTCAGTGTGTTTTATGGTTTCTTCATTGTCCCACTTTACACCTCTCATTTCCCCCTGAAAACAGTTTTATCCACTTCCATCTTCTGCTATCTGCACCAGCTCTTTTGTTACTCACCACCTTGCTGCCTCCTTTTATTCATACCTTCGCTGTATGAGAGAAACTGCAGAAATGTTTTATTTGTAGCAGTTTTACCCAGGGACTATACTTGAGTGCTTTCTTTGTATGTTTTTGAATAAGAGTAATAATAAAAGTCTGTATTTATCTCATGTCCGTAAGATGGTTTCTCAATTCACAATCTGCTTACGAGTGCTTGTGAGCATCTGAACATCATCTGCCTCACCTACAGTATAGTGATACAACAAATTAATCCATGCTTTGTTTAGAATAGGTACTTTGATTTGCAAAAACATTCATACCTGTCTAACTTTACATATTTTACCATGTTACAATCTCAAACTTTAACATGTTTTTATTGTGATTTTTTTGTGATAGACTAACACACTACAGCACATAATTGTGAAGTGGGAGTGTGTGATGCATAGTTTTTACTTTATTTACTGATGAATATCTGAAAATATGAAAAGGTTCAGTTGTATTAAGCCCCCTTTACAGTGATACCCCTAAATAAAATCCAATGCTACCAATTGCTTTAGAAGGCACTTAATTAGTAAACAGATTCCACGTGTGTGTGTAAAAAAATCCAGCTGTTTTGTGAAGACTTCAGAGGTTTGTTAGAGAACATCAGTGACCCAACAGTATCATGAAGTCCAAGGAAAACAGTAGACAGGTCAGGGAGAATGATATGGAAGTTTACAGCAGAGTTAGCTTATAAAGCAATATCCCATGCTTTAAACATCTCAAGGTGGACTTTTCAATCCATCATCTACAAGTGAAAAGGGTATAGTGCATCTGTTAGCCCACCAAGTCAAACTGACTAGTAGTAACTAGTTACATTTACTCAGTTACAGTTACCTGAGTAAGTTATTGTCAGTCAGCCAGTCATTTTCTTCTGCTTATTCCATAGTGTGTCGCGGGAGAGCTGGTGCCTATCTCCAGCAGTCTATGGGCGAGAGGCGGGGTACACCCTGGACAGGTCGCCAGTCCATCGCAGGGCAACACACAAACAACCATGCACACACTCATTCATACACCTAAGGGCGAGTAAGTTATTGATAAAACATTATTAATTCTTAAGTACTTTTACTGCACCAAACTTTTTACTTCTACTTGAATGATATTATTTTGAAGTAACGCTTCAAAATAAGATGATGATGAGAAGACCAGAATTGCAGCCTCTGCTCTAATTAATCCCAAATGTGTTCAAGTAGGTTGAGGTCAGGACTCTATGCAGACCAGTCAAGTTTCTCCACACCAGACTTTAAAGCAGCCATGGAGTTGATTGTAACACCAGAATTCATTGATTTGGTTTTTTAACCCAATACCTCTGGCAATATAGTGTATATTTCAACCAAAAATACACCAGTAACATACAAACACTTACAGTTTATGTTAAAGGGGGATGTCTCGTTTTTAGGCATACTTTATTTGTTCTAACATTACTATATTACTACTATAAATTGTTTTCTATCTGTTGAGCCCGGTGTGCCATTTGGAGGTCAAATGAAGTTACAATTAACAGTATACATTTTTAGTTGAATTATTGTTACCATATTGATTACCCACTGCCAGTATTGTTTTCAAAAGCTTTATGTTGTGAAAAAAATCAGCTTTGGAAATGTGTGTTTCTTCTGGGTCTGTGTAGTATTCATTCGTTCATTCTTTATTTTATTTTTGGAAGTGAAATCAAATTCTGGAAAGAGTGTCAGTTTGGTTTTCTGACTTGTATGAATCATCAGAATATCCAACTTGAAGAATGAAAGAATGAAACCGTTTCAGACGAGCTTTTTTTCTTTATCTACAAATACAGGTTATCCCTGGAAAACACTTTGTTCATGTCATGAATAGGTTGTGTGACAGTATTTATTATATCTGGCACAGTCGAAATGGGCCCACCGACCACACAGGTCAAACATCTACCTGAAATGATAAAGTGACGGATACAGAATAACCAATACTCAAAAATATAGAAATGTAGTATAATTAGAGTCACAAAATAGTCCTGTCATGTTTGAGTTTTGGAGGTAGGACCCAAACAAAGAGTATAGTGGTAATGAAAAAAGGTTTAGTGAAAAAATAAACGTACAAATGGCCAGGCACAGGAACTCAGGCAGGAGAAAAACATAAACAGGTTGGAAGCAGCCGCATTAAAAGCCAGGCAACAGACATGGAAGGAATCAGGACTGGACCAGGGCAAAGACACTGGGTAAGATAATAATGGGGTATTAACAGAAGGAACCAGTGAGGAACTTGGAAAAGAGCTTATAAACTGAGGGAAGTGATGTGAGAACCAAAAAACAAAACTAACACAGAGTTCAGGTGGAAGGCCGGGAGGTTCAGACCACAGTGGCCGTCGACAACTGAGAAGGAGTCTAGGAGGCCTGCGACGAAGAAGCAGGTGCAGTGCTCTGGGACCTGGCTGCTGGCTGTGCTGCAGTGCTCTGGAACATGGAGGGTGGTGGAGGCGGTTGAGCCAGAGGCTGTGATGGAGGTAAACACTGGAAAATCTCCACCCATGATTCATAATAATGTTCATATGCCTCTTCCAACACTTCCTTCAAGCCAAGAGGAGGAAGATGGAGAACTTATGGTCGCAGCTAGAGAAAATGGCATGTGGCTGCGAAACGATTCCATGGTTTATTCGGCTGGGTAACCACAGTGCAATAATTTTTTACTAAATAAAAGACAGACAGATCCTGAAACAAAAACAGTTTGTCGTGATTCACGTGGCTGATGCTAAATAATGGGACTAATTTGTGGTTTACATAACATATTTCAGACATCAAATTAAAGTCATTTACAAAAATGCTACAAGCTCACTGTCATGTAAACTTAAAATAAGAATTATTATAAAAATATAAGCAAAAGAAGACATAAAATAAATAAATAAGACTTACCGTAACATTCAAAGAAACAAACTTGCACAGGTATGACGTCTTGATAATGGAACTTTCAGGTAAGCGTCCTGTGACGTATTATCGGTGTGTGTATGCACTTTGCTAAAAGGTAGGTGGTAATGGCTGCACTTGAACACTGCATTGATTACAGAACTTGTGCGAAATTCTGTTCCTCTGAAATAATCTGTCCCCCTTCTATCTGTTTATTGACTCCAGGAGGAGCTGTTGCTTCACATGGGCTGTGTGCTTGTCTCTGCAGAGTCTCAACAGAATTTCACGCAGGTTCTGTAATCTATGGAGAGTTCTAGTGCAGTCATTGCTAATATCTGGCTCTGTCAAAATGTCCTAAATGGTGAACTAACAAAATATAAAACATGTCTTTCTTTTAACAATTGAAATTAGAAAACCATAGCCAGTTTTAGTTTTGAAATTGTTGTTTTTCTAATTTAATTTTAAAACAAAAGCTTAAAAAATGGCTCATTATTAGTTTTTTTCTCATATTATTTTGAAATGAAATTGATTTCACTTCCAAAAATAGAATAATGAAATAACACAAAAGTACACAGACCCTTCTGCCTCAATGTGTTAATATGTAATGATGTAACTTTTTTACAATTTTTTTATTTTATAATTTAAAATACCGGAACTTGAACAGAACTTCATATTTTTATATGTCTGATAACATTGCTTTCTCAAATTAAGTAAATCTGTACTTACTGTACAACCTTTTTTTTACCAAACATTTTCTTTTACTCTTACTTAAGTCATTTTTTGGATGAATACTTTTTACTTGAAGTAGTTGGTTACAGCATCATGCTGTGGGGATGTTTTTTAAGCAAGCAAAAAACCTGGTCAGAGTTTATGTTTAAGGGATTCAGCATTATTCAGATGCTCCATCTGAATTTGATTTATTGCTGTCAAAAGAAAATCAGAAGCCGGAAAAGGCTTGAAACTGGTATGGAGGTTCACCTTCCAGCAGGACAACAACCTAAAACATACAGCCAGAGATACAATGGAAAGGTTTCAATCAAAACCCATTCATGGATCAGAATGGCCCAGTCAAAGTCCAGACCTAAATCCAGTGGAGTATCTGTTGCAATGACTGACACTCTCCATCCCGAATGAGCTTGAGCTATTTTGCAAAAATGAATGGGCAAACATTTAAGTCTCTAGATGAGCAAAGCTGGTAAAGTCATAAAAGAGACATTGAAGACCTACAACTGTAATTGAAGTCGAAGCTGCTTCTACATAGTATTAACTCAGAGGATTAACTCATGCATCCGTTCTTTCCACTTCACGGCTATGTGCTATTTCGGGTCGGTCGACCACATAAAATCCCATTAAAATGCAAAGTTGTGGTTGTAACATACCATAAATACATCTGCTATGAGGTAACATTTTTGGCTGGTATGACATAGCATAAGTTGAAGAAAACCATACAATGTATCTTTATAATCAATAATCCCAAAAGCCATAATTTCATTTAACTGATTGCAAATCTCATTTGTTTGTAGAGTGGAAAGTGGAAGTAGAAAAAAGTCAGTTTTTTATTGGTACCGACTTTTATGTAAGCATTTATTGGTAGAACTGTTCAAAAGCTTCTCTTACTACCTTAAAGTTTTCTTTCACTTCTTCCTAATAACGTCCCTTTAAATTGACAGTCAGATTCAAAACAAAGATAAATAATCCTGCACAAACACAGTCACACACACACAAAAAAGGGAAACAAAATGGAAAAATATGTCTGGCTTTAAGAAAGTAAGCCAGAGCTCAATTCCACAAACATTTTGAATTATAGATAGGTAGGAAATGAAAACTGTAACGGCATAAAAAATAGCCACAACAGGAAGCAAAAGCAACAGCCCAGAGTGCAACTGAATCCAAAGCAGGGACATCAGTAATTGTTTTTTCAAAAAAAAATTTTCTGCATGATAAAACATAAGGATTCTGTTTCGAGGATAATTTGATAAAAAAGTATTGCATGACTAAATCTCATGAAACTGGAAATAAAAGAGTAAAAAAATACCTGTATATATTGAGAGAGCTGAAACCCGATCTTTACACATGTACGTCCCCCCTCAGTGCCAGACACTGTTTTACTTTAGGTCAGTTAACCAAAACTACCCGAATAATTTCTATTTACTAAATGTCAGATCAATGGCACAGACAATTTTAAGACATTTTTTACTTCAAATTCAGAATTTTTACACAAATTTCCTTTATATGTGGCAGAATACCCCTTTAAACTACATGACCTGAGTCAAGTATTTTCGTTTGCTGGAATTTTTGTCCCTTTCCTTCTGACAGAACCGGTGCAGGTTTGTAGGTCGCCTGGTTTGCATGCACCTTTTAAGCCACTTTGTAACTAATTCAGCTTTGTGTTAAGGGTCATTTCCATATGAAAGAACCATTTGTGCCCAAGCTTTAACCTAAGTGGCTGATGTTGCCATTTCTCTCATACTTTCTCACATTGCGTTCTTTCCTCGTGATGCGAATTATATCGTGAAGTGCGATAGTCTTTCCTGTAGCAGAACACCAAGACAAGATGACGCTGCCCCTCCTGCGTTTTCCCTCCAAATGTGACAATGATTATTATGGCTACACACTTAATTTTAGTTTCATCAGACAACAGGACATGTTCTTTTGCTTGCTCATTCCTGTAGTAGTTATAATTACACATATTTGTTTTAGCAGATGATGGTGGCTCCATACATCTGGAAATTGTGGCACAGGGAGAACCAGACTTTTGGAGGTTCGCAATTATTTAAAATATTATGATATCTTGGTTGAATTCTGTTTTTACGTGACACACAATAAAACAGTGTGTTTGGGCAGTGCCTTAAATTACATCCACAGGTGTGCCTCCATTTAATTTTTTAAATTTTAATAAAAAAAAAATCAGGACATCCTCACCTGAGCTTTCCCATATTGTTTAAAGCCATGGCAATCTGAATGTATGTAAACTTGTGACTTTGAAGAAGGCAATAAAATAAAACTCTACAAGAATTATTACTGTCATTAATCTGGCATGAAACGAATAGAAATGATTTTGTTAATCCTAACTGACCTAAAACAGGAAATGTTTCACCTAATTCAACAACAAATAGTGTTATCATGTCTGCTTTTATACAGCCTTGGTAAACATCTGTTTTCAACTGTATGTATTTCCCTATAAAGATATTATTCTGGGTTTTATTATGGTTATGTTATGTATTAAAAGAGGACCCAAACACAGGCAGGAGGCAGGCACAATCATAAGGAAAATTATGATTTAAGACAATAGAGAGTCCAAAACATTTTTAAAGTAAGTCATTCTGCATACTGTCTAAGGTTGAATTCTGAATACTCAGGGTTGGCTACAAACTATTTCGAGCACAGCTTTCATCATAAAACAAGAAATGTATGAGGCAATGGAGGTTTAAACAATGTAAAGACTATAGCAGAACCATGTTGCTTGAATCTACAGTCCTCTAATCCTGCTTGGAAGACGTTTTTGGCATATTTATTTCTTTGAATTTTGACACAACTTCTGAAATAACTTTTTACATGCAGTAAAAAAAAATATTTGTGGTTAAGAGCTATGTCACATCAGTGGGATGTGGAGCAACAGTTTGTTGCCATGACACTTTGTTTTGACCAGCAAATAGAGCATAGCAGAATGTTTGGTACCTAAAATTAAATATTCTCTTATTATAAGTAAGACCTGTTAGAAAGTTGAAAAGAGAGATGATGAATAAGGTGATGCTGGAGGCAGGGGAAAGGGTTTCTATTGGGGAATGGAGATAAGTCCTATAAACAGATGGTGGAGGGCGCTGGGAGAATTCTCTTCCGATCATGAAAGACCCACGAAGCACAAATCTCCAGCTGTGAAGCGTACTGACAGCAGCCACCAAAAGACAGCAGCCTGCCAACAAACACCCACTAATTAATAGAGAAAAGAAAGCCTGATTCAGAGGCCTGGTGAATGTAAATGAGAGCACACGTGGCCTTGTTGTGGTGGGTGAAGGAGGTCCAAATACTGTTGTCTACATTATCGAATGGTCACGGTGAGTTCCTTCATGATCGGTGGATTGGACAGATTTAGAGTCTGATCACCAGTGACAGGTGGGAAATAGAGGGAGTTGATTTCTAGAGATTTCTTATGCTGCTTTGGTAGAAAAAAGGGGCAGGAAAGGGTGAGACAACGAGGTGCAGTGACAGAAACAGCCATGCAGAAAAATGGAAAAATTACTCCGGTGAAGGACCTGTAATGGAGAAAAAGAATGAAGACAGCGGTAAATGGGTAGGTAGGAAAATGGCAAAGAATGTAAAAAAGAGAAAAGCAAAACTGAGAAGAACAGGAGATCTAAATTAAACAAGATAGACGATGGAACGTTAGCAAAATGCATCTACAATGCATGGCTTCTCAAATCTGCACAGATATGTCTGTGTACTTCTTGTTAACAATATCTCAATTGATCATTTTTCCTTGAAATTACTTGTAATATGTCATGTTGCCCTGCCCTGTTATTTCAGTAAAAAAATAGAAAAAAAATCCAGACGGCTTTTCCGTGTGTGTTGATATTCTATTTGCCCTCTCCCCACCCCATTTACCACTGAGAGGCTGCCAAGTATACAACGAGCAAGTCAATTTTAGATTTAATTTCAGCTTAAATTAATCCAGGAGCAAGGGAGTTTCATACAAAAAAAAACAGACTCTGTTGGATTTCCAAGGATTAGCCTCTCTGCTCTGCCAGCTTCTATATGTGACTGATGCTTGACTGGGAGCTGTTATATTGTATTGCTGTATTCAGTTTTTTCTTTCTGTATTGTATGGCACAAACGTTATTGTTGACTCTCAAAGGGATACTTGAGATCAACATTTTGCCCTCAATTGTTTCATATATTTATGAGGGCAAAATACCAGTCATTTATTCTGCGTTCATTAGAACAAACAAATCTCCAAAGACGGACTTGGTGAATGTGAAGTTTAATAGATTTGTAAATGAAAACATTTAATTTCAGCTCCCTAGTTGAAAACTCCAGAACAGTATAAAGCTCGAGTGCCTGTTATACTGTATAAGCCTTGGGCAAGCCCCTTTTTCTGCTGCCCCCCCGAACAGTCAAAAACCTGAAAATAAAATTGGGTTTAACTTAGATAATTTAATTGCAGTTCTGCACTTATGCAGAACTGTCCCCATTGACTCCTCATGCCAAAACAGCAATTGAAAACTTGTTTAACGTTCAACTGAGAGAAAAGTTATATTTAAATAATGGCCAAAAACATGCTGAAGACATTATCATTTATTTATAGTCCACACCTATAAATGCCTTTTTTTTGCTTGGTCTGTCGGTTTAGATAGACAACCATGTCTTGTTAGGTTTGCAGGTGTGCCATACTCCTTCCATTTGCAGATGATGAGTTGAACATCACCTCTCTTACAAACTTCTGAGGCCTCTAAGATTAAATAACACAAAGATAGACTTAATTTACAAATTGAATGATCTTTGAAGGCAATTGCTTGCAGGTGGTTGTTTTTAGGTGCATAAGATTTAAAGCACTTAAAAACAAGGCCCACCACACTTAAAATTTTTACTTGTAAAAATGTATTTGTGGAGTTAATTGGAGAAAATGAATCAACTATAAGGAATGTGACTATTTTTGCCAAGCCCTGTATTACTCCCTTGGGATAGTCACCAATCCAATTTTGAAATTGATGGACAGTTTTTATGGAAGAAAGCCTGGCTGGTCATGCGAGTTATTAAGTACTGCTCTAAAGGTTATCACATTTATTACGGAAGTCAGTGCACTTCATTGCTGTCATTCATGCTATCTTAACAATTTAAATGTTTCAGATTTAGAAATTATGTTTATTTGAGTTAGGACTCTTAGATCATTTAGGTCACATCTATTAGCTCTTCATTGGACAAAATTTGCATGTAGCTATGCATCTTAAAGTAAAAAAAAAAAAAAACGGTTCCAGGTTATGAGAGCAAAATATCCAATGATGGCAAACTAAATGTATGGAAACAAGAATCTCCAAAAGATTAACCGTGTAGAAAAGGAGATTTAAATATTACTACAAAAAGGACAACATACTGTTTGTGTGTGTTCACTGGTGACTGTGCATATAACTGTTGGTTGTATTGGAAGAAACCATCTCTGTGTTGCTCATCTGATAAAAAGCCTTAAACGTGCACTACGTATTGTTACAAATGAAATAGAACCTCTATTTTAATTTAGATGCCTTAAAGGGTTTTGGTGCCATTTTTAATGTTCTTGTCATTTCTGACTGGTTTGATTTTAAGATTGATAATCCACAAAGATTTAAAGACTATTGGCCCTTTTGTACCAATCTGTTTTTTTTGCTAGATTTTTGCAGGATTTAATTTGTTTGTATTTTATTTCCCATTAAGATAGTTGTTTTGCTTAGTTAAAAAGGATGATAAAAAATATAATAAAAATTATATTTATATTGTAGAGGCGTCTATTTTGTTTAAATGTATATTGCAAAAGTTAAGATTAATTATAAAATTGAAAAATTCTAAAAACCTGATTTGATTTCAAATCTAGTCTTGATCAGCAGCTATTATTGTTTAAATTCAAATGAGAGGTAATTTGTGTAGGTCTCCCGACCCTTGAGCCCTATTGTATAAGTAATAAATTCATGACAGTTAAGTTTGGACACATATAACCCCTCGGAAAGTGAAATGTGTATTAAAACCTTCAGAGTCATTGGTCCACCAGGGCAGACCTACTGCAACCCGAGGTGTCCTTTGTAACTGAGGCAGTCTCAGATCTGATGTAAGCATGTGGGTCGGAATGGTATCACGGCTTCAACAATGTGCATCAGGGACAAGAGTAATAATAAATTCCCAAACCCTTGGCTTCCATCTTCTGTCTGTATGGTTTGCTTATATGTGATTAAATCATAAGGTCATAGAAAATTTTAGCTTACTAGAATGCTATTCATATTAGATGAATTTACAATGGAAAGAAAAATTCAGGAACAGCAGAAGGAATGTGAAAGATTAATTTTTTCTTGTAAATTTTCATGATTATGTTTACCAAAAACCTTCATCAATTAGCTGTATTTTCAGGTCAGACTGTCGACTACTCCACACATGTTCATTGTAACACACAAATTGTCACACTGCAGCTGTTCAGATTATTAAATGCATTAAATTCCATGTGTTTGAACAAATTTGTATAGAACTTCAACTCAAAAAAGAGATCATAGGAAAGCAATAACAAAAATCTAACCACTAAGTTGTCAGCGCAAATATTGAAAGGTGAAAAACTCCTACAGCAATTACTGATGGCCAAAAGCAAAATGGACAGAGAGAGCATGGTCTGGAGGTAGTTTTCTCTTGGTGAATGATGGGCATGGTTTTAAACTGCTTTGAGGTTAATTTAAAATAAAATGGGATAATTTGGATTTTTTTGGAAAAACTCTCTCCCTTTAGTTTGAGGTCTGTGGACTCGGTTCTTAAAAAGCAACTAAACTTTAAAAACATTTTACAATTGCTTTTCATTAATTATATTGATGTCCTGATGTTTAATGTTTTTTGTTTTCTTCCTTACAGCACTTTGTGATTTATGTCTTGAAAGGCACTAACTGGGACTTTTTATCGTATTTTACATTGAAATTTTGGCCTGCGATAGACTGGCGACCTGTCCAGGGTGTACCCCGCCTCCCGCCTGCTGGAGATGGGCACCAGCTTCCCTGCGACCCACTATGGAAGAAGCTGTAGAAAATGACTGACTGACTGACTGACATTTTAATGTAAATATTTTCCTGCATTTTCTTAATATATACTGTACTCTTACAAACAAGAGTTGGCTGGTGGTGGACCAGCAAACAAGTGAGGCATTAAACAGACAACCACAAATGTTTTTCCCTTTGCACACGAACACATAGAAAGCTGCCCTCTCTATACACAGATACAATTCCTGCCATGTCTTCAGATTGCTTTGCATTCTCCTTCTATTCCCTACCTTCCATCCCTGCTAATCTCTCTTGACATTGCTTTCCATTTACCTGCAGGCACATGCATGGTCCGTTCCAGGCCCACAGATGCTACCATCATCCTGGAACATCTCAGCCAAGTGTCGGTTATGCTGTGCAACATGCTTACTTCCCCCTTGTTGAGATGACAATGCATCTGGGCCTGATGACAACATGAAAATAATACTTGAAAGTTATTACACAATCAGGGTAGTATTTGGAGTATTTGGACTAGTAAGTATTTGGAGCAGTTTTTGTAGAATTAAAAGTCTTTAAATCTTACATCATGATATTCTTATGCAGAAATGATCATTCATGGTTTATTCTAAGAAAATTTTAGAGTGGTTTAAAGTGCTGTCGTATCTGTCAAGAGGTCATTGTTTCCAAAATTAATACAGACATACCCCAAGGCTCAGTTCTTGGCCCTCTTTCTATTAGTTAAAAAAAAAAAATAATAATTTGCCATATCTACGTTCTTGTGCAGGCTTCCAGATGTGTGCTGGAGCTCAAGCACTTGGAAAGGTAGGGTAGGGGATTTAGGTGGCTTATTTAAGTACGCCCGAGTTGAAATTTGGAATAAAACATTACTGCCCTGATTATTTTCTCTGCCTACATTTGTCCCCTGGCTGTATGAAACAGAAACCATTTATTTGAGCTACAGCTCAACAGTAAAATTACAAAAGAACGTAGATGACATATTCCTGCCTTTTAACTTAGGGGGTGCTTTGATGTTTGCAATTTGTTTTCTTTGTTGATGATAACTTTTTACTCTCCCTTATATTTTTGGTTTGGTCATTCTGCATTGTACGTCTTTTATGTTTTATTACAGTCTGTATCACAAATATAATATATATATATATATATATATATATATATATATATATATATATATATATATATATATATATATATATATTATATCAATAATATAATACAATATTATATAATATAATATAATATAATATAATATAATATAATATAATATAATATAAAATAATATAATATAATATGTTCAGAACTTCGATACGCTCTTCGTTCCGTGGTTGCTCACAAATAACAGTTTCATTATGTCGGCATATTGTGAAATTCCTCACATCTGGCTTTTATGCAATAAAACAAGGATGATTGACATAAGAGCACAAAGAGTTTAGTGAAGGTTTATTGTCTTTACATTTCTCTGTGTGTATGTACATTTAGATGTGCATAGTTTAAGGTAAAGTTGAGTTGAGTGGGATTTGTTCTTTCTAGAAAAAACAAAAACAAAACCCACACATTTTCTCCAACTGAACACAGCCTGAGGCAACACTCAAAGGTGAGACGATGTCTAAGTTTTCATGGTGCTGTTCTCATTGAAAAATGTGTTGTTTCTACAAACTGATGTTTAGAAGCAGGACCAGTGCAGTTTGGTAGCTTTATATTTTTTAGTTAGCACTGCAATTCTGAACAGTATATAATACTGTTTGATTATAATTGCACATGGATTTGGAGTTCAGAGTTCAGATAAACCATGAAATGAATTATTTCAAAACAGGATAGATTTTGTGAACGTAAGCTAAAGCAGCTAAAGCAAATACAAGTTGATTTTTTTCACTTAGGTTTGAATCAGGTTCTAACTCTGACATCCCTCCATTTTTTCCTATCGAGCTTCGCTGTTTTAGTACCTTTTAAAAGCACCGTGCCATTTCTTACTGTGTTAAGGGCATTTTTATGAGGTTCTCATTCATTTCTATTGAGCTGCTTTACATTAAGAACCTGCTGGAGTCCATTTGAGGCTCCATTTCATGCATTTCTGCGAGTATCAACATGAGGGCAAAGGGACTTTTTTCTTCATTGTATGAGGCACTTAAATATTCTGATTCATCTCACACAATGAACACAGCTTTTTAAAGCTTTCACATGACTGAAGCAGCATTAGTCAGACAGGTTTAGAGCTAAAGCTTCTAAGCCTTCCCGGATAAAAATTATTAAACCTTTATGAATGGACAAGCACTGCTCAGATGTACAGTATTTCCTAATAGTTAAATACTACAATTACCTTAATTTATTTTAAAGAAAAGCATTTCATGGCAATTCATCAACAATAAAAATGAATACAATATCATACATAAAAATGATCCCATTCAACATCTGGGCTGCTATTGCATCCATGTGCCAAAGACGATTTCAGTCATTGCTTATAAAAAAGACAATCCATGGCTAACTAAAATTAATCGATAATTAGACAAATCCCATTCTATTCTTTCCCCTGCCCCTACTGGGCTTGCGTTCATATACAGAGGATGGGGGGGCTCCCATGTCTTTTTTTATTGGTTTGTAGGGAAAGGATGAAGTGTTGGGGCAATTCTGCCTATCAAACAGAGATGTTTCAGGGGCATGGTTGCTAAAAATCGTCGTAATAATTAAATTCACAAAGATTTATAACACACTGAGTGATATATGTTAAGTGTACATTCTGGTTTATGACGGCATCTAATGCAAACTCTCCTTTTTTCAATATTACATAAGACCAAATGTTAAAAGGGCTACACAACCACCAGGAAGACTGGTGACTTGACAGTTGAGCAGCAGTTAGTCACAGACAACTTCCACAAGGAGGGTAAGCCACAAAAAGTCACTGCTAAAGAAGTTGTTTACTGTTTACTGTATGCTGAATCCATGTATGTTAATGGAAAGTTGAGTTGAAAAAAAATTGTGTGGTATAAAAACATGTACAAGAAACAAGAATAACCACAGCCATGAGGTGATTGTGAAAAAAGCGCAATAGTTTGGATGATTTACAAGGCATGATTTGTAACTTTTGTAATTCAAGAGCAACCACATGCAGATGTATCCAGGAGATGGACTACAGCTGTTACAAGCATTGAGTTAAGCCATAGGCTAAGGAAAAAAATGAACAGAACTGTTGTTCGGTGGTCCAAACAATTATTTTCAGATGAAACGAAATTTCACATTTCATTTGGAAATCAAGGTTCCAAAGTCTGGAGGAAGAATGAAGAGGCACAGAAAGTCAGCACAGTTGTCTAAATTTTAGAGGATGTGATGCTTCCCTGAGCTTCAAAGCTTTGTGGAGATGCTGATTTCATTTTCAGCGGTACTTGGTACCTGCCCACACTGCCAACAGTACCAGTACTTGGATTAATATCCACAAATTTAATGTGTTTGAAAGGCCAGCAAACTCACCAGAACCAATCCCTATAGAGAACATATTGTCAAAGGAAGATGGGAGACACCAAAACCAAAAAAGCATACAATCTGAAGGCCATTATCAATGCAAACTGGTGTTCCATTAAATCTCAGCTGAATCACAGGCTGATCATTACTGTATCACACCCCAAATTAGGTATGGAGTGCATACCTTGTAAAGTACATAGGTATGTTTTCAGGAGACTGACATTGCTACATTAAAAATCCTTTTTTGATTGGTCTTATATAATATTCAAAATATAGGATGCTGAATTTTTTGGGTTTACATTAACTGTAAGCCATAATCATCAAGATGAACAGAAACAATTGCTTGTAATTTGTTTTATGTATCTGTTTCACATTTTGAATTGAATTAATGAAATTCCTTTTCAATTCTATACTGTTTCACTAAGATGCAATTGTTCAGTGTTACATTTGGCGACATTGTCAATCTTTTTTTTTTTTCTTAAAGATTTGTTTAGCGGCACTAGTGGCCTTTATTATTGTAATTGTCTTGAAAGCAGGCAGACAAGAAATGGCGTGAAGAGAGTGGGAAGACATGCAGCGCAGGTTGCCAAGGCCGGGTCTTGAAACAGGGGACAGCTGCAAGGAGGGCCGAAGACTCTCTATATGGTCGCTTACTCTACTACTGCTGCCGTCGTAGTAATATTAAAAACAGAATTGCGACATTGTTCTGTATCTCCTTGGATTAAACAATTTTTTTCAAGTTGAGAGAATCACCACACGATGCAAAGCCCAACAGAGCAACCTGCTAACAGAGTTGTTTTGGGTGAAGAATTTATGATCTGAAAAGGTATAGAGCTGTGGAATTCTGTCATTAATATTTCACCTTTCGACCCTATTTAAATTCTTTTTTCATTGAAATTTTGTACAAAATCCCTCTGACGTCCCCCTTAATATTGTTTCTTTTATGCTCTAAAAATTATTCAAATAAAATAAGAAAATCATGCCAAAAATGTAAATATTTCTCTACACAGTTTTAGCACTTTTGTATATGCCTGAAAGAAAACAGAGTAAGAGGATGAAAGAAACGTATTTAACCCAGACAACACCATGTAACCTTATTTTGATAAAAAGTTAACGTTTGGTCCCTCAGAGTAATATGTTTAAAGGGAAAGCTGTAAACTTGACTTTTTGACATAGAGAGTACACACATATACAATGATTTGTTTAATGTTTCATCACTGTCAGATGGGCTGGATTAGCACTGTGAGGTGATGTTTTAAAAACTAAACTGTTATTATTTCTTCATTGGTGGCTAAATCTTAAATAGCTTATGTTTCTGAATACACAGTCTAATCTAGAAAAGTTTTTGAACAAAGCAATGGTAAAATGAGAGCATCCTTTTTCAACTTCATTAGTGGACTTATAAGTTAAAAAAATCATTTAAAATTTTGTTTAGGTTCATCAGTGATGTTCCACAGACAGCAACTAATACAGTAGAAGTCTTGGTGGAGGATTGCCAACAAGTGAAAGTAAGGAGCCGCCTTTCAATGTGGCTCCCATGTGAAATTCCTTCTGTGTGTGTCTAAACAGGAAAAGGTTAGACTGTAATGTTGGTCTACTGGAAGAAAGAGTTCAAAACTCCAAGGAGGAAAACAGAAGAATAAAAACAGATAAACACACAGATATGCTGCTGGTTGGTGTCAATGTGTGAAGTAGCCAGTGGTCTCCTTGCTGTCAGCCCATTTTTCATCAGGAGAGAACGGGAAGACAGACACAACCAGGGACTAAGATCAGCTGTCCACTAATGTCTGGGCGAGAGACATAAAGAGACGCGGAGATCACGAAGTAGGGAATCTGCCTGCCTGTCTGCCGCTCGTCTTGCCTCACTGCTGTTACCATGACAACAGGCTGAACCCAGAAGAGTGGCGCTTGAGATTCCCCTCGTATTCCTCTTTCTGTCTTCCTCCTTTTCTTCAGATGTCTTTTCCCTTGACCCACCCTCTCTTTACACACCACCCTTCATCCCTGCTGGGATCTCTTAAATTCCTCCTGGTCTCAACATTCCTTCTTCTCTTGTCCACCAATGTTCTCTGTTTGACACTTTATTTCTGTTTATTTAATTTTTATTCATACATACATACACACATACACTGTATAGTAAATCTCTCATAACATTTGGCTGGTGAAATTTTCTGTTCTCTTTTTAGATCTTCTAGTTAGTTTCACCACCCAACAAAAACAACTCTGAATCCCAATTTCCCAATTAAAGGTGTTGATACAATTAGCAGTCCCAGTATTATCAAATGATGTTATATTAGATGTACTTTGTCTTTGCAAACATGCAAAACATGAAAATCATGTCAAACTGAATTTTTTTCATTGGCTGCATTATTCTTTTACATAGTTGGGACTTAAAAAAAAAAACGTTCAACATTCTTTAACCTTTACAGGTTCTTTAAAATGAGACAAGTTAGCCTACATTTAATAAACTTTTCTAAGATTAGCATTTTTCTTTTCAATGTAGCTATAATAGACTATTGCAACATAAGTTGAATGATATTATGGAAATGTATCTGATAATATTTAATCTAGTTGATTTTAGTTTATTTACATACTGCCATTTCACAGCAAAGACAAACAGGTTCAATTTATATACCAAAACATAAAATAAAATAAATCCTGTTATGTAGACGGATTTAAATTCAAGATCCTGCATCCAAATATAATCCTAGAAAGAAGCCAATGTAGTCAAGTCAGGTCAAGTCAAGTCAAGTCAAGTCAAGTTTATTTATTTAGCGCTTTTCAGCAACAAGGTTCCCAAAGGCTGTACATAAGGAAAAACATTACAATGATACAGAAAATCAAACAAAAAGGTAATAAAAAAAGGAAAGAATGATGGACAAAAAAAGGGAAAAAAAAATTGGACAAAAACTTAACTAATTATGTTTTAGATAACACATAAAAGGGCCACTCTAAAAAAAAGGGGTTTTTTAATCTTGTTTAAAGCAATTTAGGTTTTGGGGGGTTTTTACAGTTTTGGGAGTTTTTTTCCGATTAGTGGAGCATAAGAACTAAAAATGCTTCTCCATTTTTTGGTCTGGTTTTGGGTATGCAGAGTAGTTTGGGGCCAGAAGACCTGAGAGGTTGGGAGGTTTGATACACTGACAACAAGTCTGTAAATTTTTTGGTGCTAAGCCTTTCAGTGATTTATAGACTAACAGAAGTATTTTAAAGTCTATTCTCTGAGCTACAGGGAGCCAGTGTAGGGACTTTAGAACCGGGGTATGTGCTCCACTTTCTTAGTTCTAGTGAGGATGCGGGCAGCAGCGTTCTGGATCAACTGCAGCCAGTTGCAGCTGAATCATTAACTTTGTAGCAGTCCCTCATCCTGAGCACACATGTGGAGACAGAGGATAAAACATCTCCCTTTAAACAGGAAGAAACCTCCAGCAGAACCTAACTCCTGACTGGGGTTTGAGACAAAAGAGCAGACACACAAAAAACACACTTGTCCAGGAATACTTGCAATGATAAAGAAAATATAAACAGACTTAATGGCAGGAGCAGATTCTCTTGCCCCCTATTCTGCTTTTAGAAACTCAAGGATCCACCAGTAGACCTGCAGTCTCAGACCAAAAGTGCTCTGGGGGGGAACATTTCATGCCAGAATGAGAATTTTTTTGCACTTGTAGCATTTATTTACAATGTTGCAGACAGAAAACTGGCAGAGAGATAAGGGGGTATGACATGTAGCAGGGATCCTGAGGTTATACCCTCAACGGCTGTATTGAGGACTGATAGCCTCCATATATGTGGCACCCACTCTACCGTCATGCACCACTCCAAGAATAAAAATCTATTCTGGATTTAACTAAAAGCCAATGAAGAGACACTAAAATAGGGGATATATAATATCTCGTTTAAATTCTCATCAGAACCCTTGCTGCAGCAAGGGTTCTGATGAGAATGAGATAAGCTGAATAATAAGATGAAAGTTTTTTACATAATTGTTGAAGCATCCTGATGATAAAGAATTACAGTAATCTAACCATGAAGCCATGCATGGACTACTTTTTCAGCATCACTTTGGGACTGAATATTAAAAGTTTTTGTAATGTTGTATGGGTGAAAGAAAAAGTCCTAGAACCCTGCCGTTGTCGTTGGCCAAGGCATACTGGCCAAAGACAACACCAAGGTTCTTTATATTACTGGTGGCCAAGTAAGTAAGTGACAGACTAAGAAGTTTGTCTTTACAGTTGTCCAAAGATAAAAAACCTCTTTTTTGTCTTGTTTTGTCTTGTGCTTCTAAGAGAATGACTGAGGATGAAGCGTTTGAGAAACATCTTTGGTTGTTCAGAGCATAACTGTCTCTAACATAGTGTGACAACAGGATAAACAACCAGCACTAAATATGACCCATGTGTTGGTTGTACATAGCTCTTCACTTTGCTGTTGGGTTTATTAACTCGCAATTTTTCCACAAATAGTGCAAGTGGACTCTTCTTCTTTCCTGTCAATAAACCTTTCTCTGCTTAATTGAATCATTATTTTGTTGCAATTTAACGGAGCTGGTGGTGAAGTAAACAAATGATCTTAATGAAATGACTGGCCACATTAAGAGTGGTTCATGACGTTTGCTGTGGCGAATATTAGCATCGCAAGTGTTGGTGTGTAACAGCTTTGCTATGAGATATCCTCTTCACACAATTTTATAACACTTGAATTTATAAGAGGATGGTTTGATAGCACTCTTAATCTATCAGAATGCAGCACCTGTATATACCGTAAAGTAAGTAGACAGTACATATTTTATCTGTGGTGTTACTTTCTGGTAAATGCCAAACAACAATCTATAATTTCTTCTCAACTACACATTCCTTGTCTGAAGTGCATCTGCAGAGATTAATAAA
Source organism: Crenichthys baileyi (assembly GCA_036173005.1). NCBI lineage: Eukaryota > Metazoa > Chordata > Actinopteri > Cyprinodontiformes > Goodeidae > Crenichthys > Crenichthys baileyi. The sequence goes on along the minus strand of JAHHUM010001388.1, from coordinate 1,006 downwards.
TGGATTTTAAATCAAGGTTATATCAAGGTTTACAGCAGTTTTATTCATTGTCTATACACACTTATCCTTAAGATTCATGTCGCCCTGGTGCCTATCTCCAGCGCTTACTTGGTGAAGTCGGGGTTCACCCTAGACTAGACACCAGTCCATCAAAGGGCAACACAAAGACACACAGGAAAAACCACCACGCATGCACAAACTGACATCTAGGGCAATTTAGAGTATCCAACTAACAGTGATGGTTTTTGGTCTCTGGGAGGAAGCTGGAGTACCTGGAGAGAACCCATGCATACACAGCAAGAGCATGCAAATTCTGTTACAGTTTTAAAACCACAGATTTTTTCTCACATTACTCTGATGGTTCAAAGTCCTTCTACATAATGAGATGCCAGAGAATGTCCCAGAAGTACTAATTTTTTTTGACTCTATGGAGCATAGAGAAACACAGCACTGCCCTCCCCCCACCTGCTGTTGCTCTCTGCTGCCTGAACGAAGACTACTACACCTTTCCCCTTCTTACAAGAAAGACAAATTCGGTGCTTTGGAAATATTTTAGTCATGCAAACAGTCAAGGGTTAACATTAAAGGAGCACTACCCTTTACTTTTACGATAGTGCTGTTATAAAACTAGACTTGGCAAACTGTGAGCAGCATGTCTGTAAGGTAAAGGTTTTATGAATGTTTTTACAATATCTTTTAGAATATTATAACTCAAACAATCAACATTTCCCTTTAATTTAACAGCAGTAGAAATAACTGTTGCATTTCTAGATAGAAATTAAACTTTCCCATTTCGAGCTCTGCAGTCATTCATTGGGGTTACACCGGCAAGGCAAGAGAAATGACAAAATAGCAAAGTAACAAAAAATGCGAAGATGCTTTGTTGTCCCTGTTTTTGGTCATACCTCTGCCTGAAGGTCTTCCAGCCTTTGTCTGTTGCTATGTATATTTACTCACTTCCCAACATCCCACCACCTTAAAGGTCTCACTGAAAAGCCCATGTTCC
>JAHHUM010001387.1:0-45359 GCA_036173005.1 Crenichthys baileyi | reverse complement strand
TAAAGGGTTCTTATAAAAATAACCTTACTACCTCCACGGTATCTTTATTGGATTGTGATAACCATATTTCCTTACAGCAGACTATGAATATATTCTTCAAAATTACTTTGAGTCTGGGTACAAAATAACCAGAACAGCAAAAGTAAAAAATGGTGAAGGGATGAAACAATCTTTAAAAATAAAATATATTCGATTACAGGGTCCTGGAAAGCTCTTAACTCCTGTGGAGACGTCTAAAGGTTTTAAAGGAATATTCCCCCTATTACCCAGACACATAAGGGGATAAAAGTACAGTTCTGTCAGAGTGCTGTCAGGAGATAGAAGCAAAGTTTTGAACTGGGACCGAAGCAGAGTTTTAATGTATTGCCTCTTCCCCAGAGAGAAACGCTTCACTTTATGGTAATAAATATGCACCAAAAAGCACAGAGTGAAACAATGAATGGGTTAAAGAATAAAATTTTTCCAACGGGGGACTCGTTCAGTCCTAAAATATTAAAATTAATCCATTTTAGTTTGTAGTTCAACTTTTCTTTACTTTTCTTTACTTTCCTTTATCATGCCACTGAAATGTACTGTTTTTGTTCTTTCCTTTGTCACTACAAAGTACTTTTTTTCATCATGTAAAGCACTTTGAATTGTCTTGTTGCTGAAATGTGCTATATAAATAAACTTGTCTTTTCTTGCCTTAATGGTGCGATAGATAAGGTTGAAATAAGTACCGGTATATTGCAGAGGGCTTGATAGGGTTCCATTAAAGAAAGAAGCCTTGTTTGGCTTCCCAGATTAAACTTCCCAAATTAAAAGACAGTTTAACACTCCTTGTTATCCCATTTGTTCCACTTTGTATTACTGACAGCTCTCTTCTCCCTGAAACACACACTATACAAAATCACAAATGTATGAGCATGTTGTGGAGGGGAAAAAAAGACCCACTAATTAACTTGGAGAAATGTTCGGAGTCACCCTCACTTCCTGAGAAGCTTCTTTAAGGTTTTCACTTAGATTGTTATTATTCTGGTGCTGAATGTGCTCACTGCTACAAATCATATCAGCCTCACCATCAACATTGAACAGCAGAGTGCAACTTTTCTCTAATTAGTGTCAACAAAGCTGCAATAACCAATAACACCTGAAGCTGATGAAGAGAAAAAAAATATTTCTTATTTCCTGCAGACACCAAGAAGAAGATATTAAGGTAAGGTTAACATCTTAGTGATGTAGTTACCTAATTTCCAAATTAATGTCTTATAAAGCCTCCAGACTTAGGCTATGAATAATAACAAGGTGTTTGGTTAATTTGCCTGTTATTTTCTAGATAACTGAAAAAATTATGGACAGATTCGAATGCCATACCTAAAGATATACTGTGTTAAAATTAAAATTTACAACTGGATCCGGATGTCTTTATCCTTTAGTAAAGATTTTAATTCATGGTTAGCGTTTGTTGAATTAATACGGGTGGACTGTTACTTACAGAGCCTTGCAGAAGTGTTCATTGAACTTGTCCACATTTTGTCACACAACAGCCAACCATTATTATATTTTATTGAGCTTTTGTTTAATGGACCTACACATAATTGTGAAATGGAAGGAAATTGCAACCTGCTTTTCATATTTTGTTTTGACTAATAAAAATTTGAAAAGAGTTTCATGCATCTATATTCAGCCTCACTGAGACAATATATTGCAGAGCCACCTTTTGCTGCAGTCTTTTTGGGTATGTGCCTACTTCCTTTGGTGTGAAGACCAAAATGTTTCCGACTTTCTGTTGGTTTCTTCTTTTCAAAATAGTTTAAGTTCAATCAGACTGAATCAAAAGCATCTGTCAAAATCAGATACAAAGTTTTTCCACAGTTTAGGGTCACTATCAGGTTGGAACGGGAACCTTTGCCTTACTCTTTAGTCTTCTGCAGCTTCCAACAAAGATTGTTTTGCAGGACTGCTTTTGAGATAACACTCACAGCACACAGATTACACTACTTTGCTCCAGTCATCTTCCTTTAAACTCTGACCAGCTTCTGAAGCAAAATATTCCGACAGCATGATGCTGCCACCACCACCATGTTTCACAGTATGTTTGAAATTATATCTTTCTTACAACAATAGCTTTCTTCTTACCCCTTTTCCATTAAAGCCAGATTTGTGGATTGTACAATTAATAGTTGTCCTGTGGATAGATTTTCCCACCTGAGCTGTGGATCTCTGCAGCTCCTGTATAATTTTCATAGGTCTCTTGGCTGTTTGTGTGATTTGTACTGTCCTTGCAGGTCTTTCAGTTGAGGTGGGCAGTTATGTGTTGGTAGGGTGCAGTTGTGTCACACTCTTTGCCTTTATTGAACAGTGTTTCATAAAATTGTTACAATGATATTTTATAACCTCATCCTGCTTTAAACCTCTCCACAACTTTACCCCTGACTTGTCTGCTGTGTTGTTTGGTCCTCTTGATGTTGTTTATACCTTTTTTAGTATTAACATGTAATCTGTGCAGTCTGGAGTGAAACCTGGCCTGACATTTGCTTTGTTATTCGGCCACTCTTCTAGAGGTCTGTGTTCGGTCTGCCAAAGGTGTGAACACTGTCAGGTTTAATTTTGTCCTGCAGAATAAGCAGCTCAGGGCTATTTAGTCAGTTTCACTAAGGAAAAGTTGCAGCATCACAAGGTCAAGTAGGATCTTCAGTCCATTAAAATCAGCTTAACTGCTTAAGTGTACATCCAAAGTGCACAGAATATTAAAATAAATTGCACAAACAAAAGCATGTTTAGGTGGTTATTTGTGTCTCCCAGTGGTGAGGCCACAACCTGAGTTACATCCCAGCTGAGACCAACACCTGGGAGTACTTTACATGTGCACACCTTAAAAACAAAAACATGCAAAGACCCCCATGCACGAAACCGACGTATTTTTATGTATTTAATGCACAGGCTGTACATAACTGTGTAAGTTTCTATGTCTAGGCATGAAGCAGGCCTGTTAAATGTAGGAATTGCTTGGTCGCAGCAGACTGTGGCTGTGCATCTGTCATTTGAATCAGAGCAGGGAACGGCACAATACCTGGAGAGCAGGCCAAGTGATTCTGTTTGCCTCATCTATCTCTACATGACCAGACTGGGTAAGCAGAACCATTTGTCTGGGAGAGTCGTGCCACTTAAAGCATAGAGGCCAGAGCTATCCTGGCTGCATACTGAAGGCTGTAGGTGACAAAGAGTGAAGGGTGAGCCAAAGTATTGCAAGACAGAAAAAAAAGCAAATTAAATAAAAGATGGCACTTAGGAAGTCCTATTTTGAAAAACATAACTTTAATGGTAAATATAAAACTACCATTAATAATATTTAAAATATTAGAAAGGAAGCTATGTGACATTTTAATGTTTCAATTTGTCTCATGCATATTGTATCATACCATTGTTTTCTTACCATCATCTGGCCATATTGCCATAAAGAGTTACATCACTTTCTCTAAGAGGGTAGTGCTTTACCTAAAGCCAGACTGATTGTGTACAATTAGAGGAAATTCAAAACATTATTACATTTCCTAGGAGGGTAATGTTAATGAGTCTGCCATCAGTCAAACACTGGACAGCAAATGTATTCGTAGCAGGACTGCAGGGAGATAGTACCTAAAAAACACAACATTGCTGTTTGCCTTCAGGCTACTGGAAATCACAGATCACCAGCTGTTGGAATAGGTGTTTTTTGGAATGATGACATAAAGGTATCCTTATGTCTGGAGGAAGGAAACAACTGCATTCCCACTTAACAGCAATAAAACATGGAGGCTGTAGTACTATGGTTTGGGCTAGTCTCACCATTTGTACTTTAAAGTGCAAGTCATTTTTGCAAAAAATTAAGGGGTAATTATAAAAAATAATTTCAGACTAGAACTGCAAGCAATTATGACAGAGTTCCTTCCAAGCCTACTTGTGTCAGCCCCTCCCTGCTTTCATCCTGATGCCTATCCCTTCTGTTGTGCATCCATCCCTTTAACTCCACTTGCCTCGCAAGGGTTTTTCTATTGTGTCGGTCAGGCAAAACAATGCAAATTAGTTTTAGCTGTAGCCATGCTTATCTAAACTTTGTAGACACTCCCAATGTAGGTTTGCAAAACACAAAACCTATAGTTCCACCCAAAAATTCAATAAAAGTGTTCTGAAAAACTCAAATCTGATTTGATTTTGATCAAATTGAAATGTAAGTGAATGATCTGAAACAAGCAGTTCCTACAAGGAAAATAGCCAACATCTTAGGACCAAAGCTGTTCCAAATCAAACACATTAAGCTCATTACTGAGAGCCAAGGCTAATTGTGTTTAATCAAGTTTTAGAGTGGTCTGATGATGATTTATTTCAAATAGAGACATAAGAAGGACTCCAGACTTAGCAGAAGGCTGCATGTGCTACTTATACAGTACAGATGTCTTATAATTTTGATTTCTATTACACTTAAATGACCATCAAACTAATTTAAATATTAGACAAAGATATCCCAAATGTAAGAAGCAGTTTATCAATAATAGGTTATTTTATTAAGGGGAAAAAAACTACACAAACCACCCTGGCTCTATGTGAAAAGTATTTGCCCCATAAACATAACTAATGGTGACAGAATTGCCAACAAGTGTTGTGTAGTAACTGTCAATGGGCCTTTTACATTGCTGTGAGGCAATTTTGGCACACTCTTTACAGATTTGTATTAATTCAGCCACATTTCAGGGTGAAGTTGGAGGGGGCATTAATTTTTCACAGCACTGTAGTTTCACCCTTTAAAAAATAAATCATAGCTCTGAAGATAGTCATTGTTGTGCGGTGACAGGATGTTTTTGAAAACTAAAGAAAATCTAGTCAAAAGCTAACTATAAGGTAAATACAGACCATCTCCAGCCGTGTTTTTAGAAGTAGTGTTAAGACTTGTGTGACTTAATTAGTTAGGTCTGTTATCAAAATACATAATTCAAATGGATTAATTACAGATATAAGACAGACCATAATCTGAATACAATAACCCTCAAGGGTTTTTTCAATTGGTATTCTTGTCTTTTTTAACTTTTGTGACTAAGTTTTGTTAAGTTATTTAAGTTTTCTCTACAGCTTTCTTAAAATTGAAAAGAACTTAGACTTAGTGGCCAACGAAAGGGGCAGGAAAATGGAATGAAGTCAGTCTCATATTGAATAATTGAACCAATAAAAGGCTAAACTGTAATAACATGAGCAATGATAATGAGAAGTTTCCAGCATTCATTTGCTACACTCAGCTAGCCAGCTTATTGTAATGCTGCAAACATATTGAAAAGTTAATAAATGGGGTGTAGAGGGGATGCAGAGGAGCACTGCAGCTTATAACAAACACAAGCCAGATAAACTTTGAGCACAGTGGGCTTCAGTGTGTCACAGTGGCTCATCAATTAGCTTGCTTTCTGGACTATTTGAGGGGACGCTGTAGCATAATGCATGAGAACTGGTGAAGAATTGGAAAGTGAAAAGAAATTACTTCTGTTTTTTGCCTGCAGCTGCAGAGGTTGGGGGAGTTGAGATGACCAGATTTTATCGATACAGAGACACCCAGAGTTTGACCACACATAATATGAATAATGTAGTAGTTAGTGCATGTGTAAGCATGCACAGTAACACTTTAGCGAAATAGGTTCCTTTTTTGATCAAAACAGTAATGCATGAGTGCATGTGAGGATTAATACCTGTTTTGAGATCATTTTATACAAATAGTGGCAAGCTCTTCAGTTATCGAGTCTAAGGATGCATGAAGTGGGAAATGATGGAAATGACGTGTGCACGTGCGTGTGTGTGTGTTCCTGTTTTGTGTGTGTGTTCCTGTGAGAACCAATTTTCCGATATCACCATCAAATTGAGGACCATTTGTACCAAAGTGAGGTCATTTTGCTGGTCTTCATGACCTATTTTGCTAACGGTTAGGTTTAGGACTAAGGTGTGAATTGAGTTTATGTTAAGGTTAGGGTTAGGCATGCACTGGTAATGGTTAGGTTTAGGGTTATTGTCAGGGTTAGGGCATAGAAAGGGTTGAAAATGGCTGAAAATCAATGGAAGTGAATGGGAGTCAACACATGGTCCTCACTACATAAAGCAAAACAAGAGGGTGTGTGTGTGTGTGTGTGTGTTTGTGTTTGTGTATGAGATAGAAAGAGAGAGAGTTTGGTAAGAACATTTTTTAAAGAGGGGACAGTCGGTGCTGAAAAGCCAAACTTCCTTCCTGTCTGAGACATCACAGTCCAAGAATAACACATACATTCTCTCTTGCTTATCTCTCTCTCTTTCACTTTAGATGTGTCTCACAGATCAGATCAGACAGGCAGAGAAGTGGATGGATAGTTCCGCAAGCATAATCCTTGATACTGCAGTTTTGACATCTGAGAAAATTAATACACACCCTTAAAAAGCATTCAAACTCCATTAACTTCAATATTTTTTTACATTAGCACCACAAACCTTATGTATTTTATTGTATGTGTATTTTATGTGATTGACCAACACAAAGTAGTCCATAATTGTGAAATGGAAGGAAAGAGAATAAATAAAGTTAAGGATTTGCTGCCCTTTAACAGGTTTACCTCCATGATTATATTTTTCTTCATTCATGCTTCCATCAATTTTGACCAGCTGCGCTGTCATTGCTGAAAAGCATGCCCAAAGCTTGATGCTGCAATGTCCATGTTTCATGGTGGCCATGGTCTGTGGAGTGTGGCGTTAGTTTTGTTAGTTTCCCTCCACATATAGTTCAGTTTTGGCTGATCTTACCAGAACACTTTCTTCCACATGTTTGCTGTGTTCCTTACATGACTATTGCCAAACTGCAAATAGGACATCTCAAAGATATCTTTAAATTATGTCTTTCTTGTAGTCACTTTTCCATAAAGTGCATATTGGTGGAATGTAAAACTGATATCTGTGAAGTTCACAGATTTCCCCAACAGAGCTGTGGATCTCTGCAGATTCTCCAAAGTTACCACAGCTGCTACCTCTTGGCTGCTGATTCGCATTCTTCTTCCCAGCCTGTTGGATTAGGTGGACGGATATGCTTTGGTTTGTAGTTGTGTAATACCCTTTCCATTTTCAAAATGACAGAGTGAACAGTACTCCCTGAGATATTCAAGTCTTTGAATTTTGTTTTATAACCCATTTTTGCTGTATACGTTTACACAGCTGTGTCCCTGGGGCATTTGGCTACACTTGATTTTACATGGGGGACTGGGATAAAAGGGGGCTAAATACATTGCAATGCCACACTTTTCCCTTCACTACACAACTGTGTTGGTCTACTGAATAAAACCTGTAAAATACATTAAGGTTTGTGGTTTTCATGTGACAAAATATGAAAATGTTCAAGAAATATAAATACTTTTCCTGTTCATACAAAACAGGAAAGCATATATATAGAAACCTGTTTTTTTCTACTATGCAGCTAACTAGCAAATAATTTTACCACTTAATGTAAAAGGTTAACAAAATCCAAGTACTCTACATTAGGCAATTGGTGAAGAATGTGAAAATCATAGGTCAGTAGAATCGCTTGGAATATAAAGTGTTATGTTCAAGCTGTGTTGAAGTTTTATCTCTAGTTTGAGGCTGCTTCCCAGCTCCAACCTCTGTGGTTTCGTACCCTTGTGTTTTCTTAATTATTATCCTTAAGGTAAAAAAAAAAACATCCAAGAAGCAGAAACTTCCTTCTAATCCCCCCTCTTCATGTCATTTATTCCCTTAATAACCAGGAACAATGCTGACCTCAGCTGGACCTAGCGAGTTACTGCTGTTGTTTACACTCCTTTATGAATAGCAGTGGGCAGCAGAGATGACTGACTAATGTAGTCGTTCTCCAACAGACAAGAAGACTAACCGAGCATGCAATCGGAGAGAAGGGGACAACCTTCTCTCTGACTGCAGAAAAGGGGTAGACAGGTCGGGAACAGGCTCCTAACAGGTAGGGAGGCTAAAACGTAATGTCAACAGGGAGGTGAGACAGACAGATGGTCAACTGCAAGTGAGACAGACAAGGCAATGCACCTGTGGTAAACCGTCCCACGCTTAATTACTTACAGAACGGAAACACTACAGGGCTTTTGGCTGCTTAAAGCATATAAGATCACCACAACAGCACACCCACACCACAAGACTAGACAGACCCAGACACGTGGATAAACAAGGCATGTGTAAGCACATGATGGTAGAACCCCCTCTTCCCTTCTTTGTAACATCTTAGTCAGGAGGTGGACAAAACAGGGATACAAAAAAATAAAAGTCGTATGAGGCAAAAAGGACATGGCTAAGGGGGGTGTTTAATGGCAAGAGTGGGAAAGGAATGAATGAGGAGAAGAGAGGAGGCAAAGAGTGGCTCAAAGCAGAGACAGAGTAAGGTTCAACTGTGAGAAAATGAAACCATTTGAGGTAAAGATAGATGGTAGCAAGGAAGGAGAGAAATGGAGTGTGAGATGGAAAAAGAGAGGGATGCCGAGGGAGTGAGTGGAGGAGGAGGAGGAGGAAGCTAGATTAGATGAAGGAAGGAGACGTGGGGAAAGAGTTTAGTGAAGTGTAGTAGTGGAATGAGCGATGAGAAACAGAAAGCTGCAAGCTTACATGCTCGGCTGCAATAACGCTTTGAAGATCATCTCAAGGTTGTTAGATAAGATGGGACCCATTCAGACTAAAGAGGAGGGGAGGAGGAGGATGGGGAGGTGAAGCAAAGGCGGGACAGTTGTTGGAGGGAGGATAAAGGTGATAAAGGTGAAAAAACCAACCTGAGGTAGGATAGAAGAGAAGAGGTCAAAAGAGAATACATTTGGCAAAGAAAAGGAGGAGAAAATGACTCAAGATGCCACAAGGCATGCAATGAGCATGTTTTATTTTCCTATGTGTGTTTGTGCAGATCCATGCAGGGTATACGGGCATGCATTAGCCTATGCATCGGTCGAGGGGAGATATGCAAAACCGTCACTCCGGGATGCAGATTTGCATCCCAGAGTGTGTGTGTATATGTGTTTGCATGCATATGTGAGTGTGCAGTTTGGCAGAAGTGATGAAGTGCTGGGAGCCTGCCAGCCAATAAACAACTTAGGCCGGCCGTGTTCCATTCCTTAATGAGTTACCCTTATCAGTTACCCCACGCTCCTCTCCTCCTTCCATGCATCCTTTATTTACTCTCCATTACATTATCTTCTTCTCTCTTTCTCCTGCATATGTCCTATTATCATTTCTCTTGCATCCTTTGATTCTACTCGTTTGATATTTTCTGGTTGCGCTGTTTTTTTTTTTTTGTTTTCTTTATCTTGCTGCTCTGCCCTTGCCTACTCACTTTCCTTAAGTAAAAAAATCACAAGGAGATGACATTGTTACACATTATAGATTGTGGCATGCAACAGAAGTAAATATAATTTATTCAGACCTGAAGCTTGATAAATAATTGTGTTGAGCTAGACTGCTTTGGATTATATTCCATATTAAAACAGTATGTTTGTATGTTTGACAGTTGCTTAACTGCCCTAAAAAGGACAGCTCTGCAGGGACGGATAGGCCTGTAATTACTTTTGGATGTACTGCCATTATATTTTGCTCAGAAAATCATGTTCCCTTGAGAAAGGTTAATGAGTTTGATGATCTTTTGTCTCAAGACCAAATTGTTGCAAAATTAACATCTGCTTCAGCTGTAATTTCCCTAAGTAATTGAAAGCCAGTTAACATGCTTATTCTATTATTTAACTCAAAACATTACTGGATCTGAAACAGCTGCACAGAAGACAAATATTTCAAGCTGTTTTATTTTTTTTTTATTTGTTTTTCTCACAGTTTAAATTATGCTTCTTTTACATGTATATATAATAGATTTTCTAAATGCATAATGTATATATACATTATTGAGTTGAATATTTGCAGCCATATTTGTGTAAATAAACATTTCCCTCAACCCAAACAAACATCTGACATTTAAAAATAATGTGCAGCAAACACAACAGAGAATGAGAGTTTGAGTATCGTGATAAAAATAAATGTTAAGAGTCGAAGATACTGAGGGTATAATCCCTTTTAACCCCTTTCCCTTCACTGGTAAACTGCCGTCACATTTTCCTATCTTGCCTTGCATGCTAGCATATTGAAAAACGCATTATGTGGGCAGAGATTTGGAACAGCAAGTCCTGTCACATCTTTGAAGTATTTGTTGCTTTTGATGCACTCTAATTCTGAATAGTGTGTATATTAGAATTAAGGGTGAGGAATTTATAGTCTTTTTTGGCTATTTTAACCCCTAAAATAATTTTACTCTAATGCTGAATATTCCTAATGTTTCAAAGACAAACCTGCTAGTGTGAGTTCCCAGAAGGCAATGGTCTATAGGAAAAAAACTTTCCCATAAAACAAAGGCTGGTCTGTGATGTTTGGTTTTCTAAACTGCACACCATTATCTTTTATGCAGAACCTTTGGAGACCAGAGAGACCTAGAAATTGTGGGGAGTTGTTCCAAAAAACAAACACCACCATGATTGCCAGGAACATTTTGACCTAGATGATTCCTGCAAGCCAAATCAGAGGAGCAATCTAACAATGTTGAGGAAGAATGTTTTTCAAAAGTGGAGAAAGCTCTTATTGAAAAAGTGGTGGTATTTACTGCCCAAGTTCGCTCTCATCTGACTATTGGTTTAAACACAATCTAATGCCAATTCATCCAGGAAGTTCTTACTTTGAACTTTATACTGAAAATGTGTTGCCTTTTGGAAACTGAAGAAACGGTTTGTGAGACCAACTGTAGCAGGGAACTTTTGCATATTAAAAACTATAGTTTGGATTCCCATTCTCTATTTGGTTAAGTTCAAAGCAAGGCACTTAAGCAAGGCACTTAAGTCACACAGCTTTGTCCTTTGAGACAAATCACCACAATTTGTGGTAACTCAACATATGCTAGTTAGTTTGTGCATGAGTACTTTTGTAAGTTTTATGATATTTCATATACCTTGTATACAATTAACTTGTATTCATTCAGTCTTCTTAGAGCTGAGAAACAGACCAGAATTGCATTCTCAAGGTCTTCTATCAGTAGGTCTGTTGCAATTAGATACATGCCTGAGAACAACACTCACACACTTTTGTAGTACATTACAGTGAGCTTGTGTGCAGAGGCTGGCCTGCCCACAGTATTAGCATATGGCCAATTAGACAGCGAAGTGTGCCTTAGTCCAGCCTATTGTAAGGTGCATGAGTGCCCAAAAAGATAGATATGGATTGTACTCTAATTACTTTGCTCTTTCTGCGGACTGGGTGCAACACTGTTCAACTTTATATATGATCAAAAATAAATTAGGCTTTGGCTTTTTGAGAACTTAAACTCCAACTCCTTTCCTTGCTCATTTCCTCGAGCTGTCAACAAAAGAACTCAGTAATAGAAAAACGTTAACAAATTACTTTATAAACAATTTTTGGTGATGGCTCATTTTACTCTATATTCCCCAAAAATGTAAAATAGTAACCCTTTTGTGCTGGCACCTGCCTGGTAATCTAGGCATTACAATTTATAGAGCAACAATAACAGTATCAAAAGGAGATCACCCAATCAACTGCATCTGAAAGTCTCTATTAGTCCATTATTAAATGGACTGATATAAACAGGCCTAAACCAGCTCAGTTATGGTTGAGGTGCAAACACACCCTCCATTTCTGCTACCTGTATGACCCCCTCTTTTTTCTAATGGTTATGGTCAATCTGACAGAGAGAGGTATCACAATCGTTGTGGTTTTTAGAATAACAATGGCCATCAGTGGGCTCTAGATAGACAAACTGTCTACTTTTAAGGCTAGGCTTAAAACTTTCCTTTTTGATAAAGCTTATAGTTAGAGTGGCTTAGGTTATCCTGAGCTATCTCTGTAGTTATGCTGCTATAGGCTTAGGCTGCTGGAGGACATAATGACCACTTTCACCCTCTTCGCTACATTCTCACACTACTCTCCAATTTTGCATTATTTGTTGTTATTTCAACTTTCAACTTTCTTCTCTCTCTTTTCTCTTCCTAGAAGCTACACCTGGTCTGACTCTGTGTCTACCTGTGACACCTTTCTGGAGAGAGCCATCGTCCAAGCTTCTGCTGGCAACAACTTAAAGCTCACCCTCTACCGATGATCCACATGGCCATGTCTTTCAGTGTTTAACCCTTTCTCTCTCCTAGACATGGCAATTGACTGAGCTTTTGCTGTAACTAATTATATGTGCTCTCTTTCAGACTCTAACCTTGAAAACTGGCTCAGAGTTTATATGTTCTTTCTTTCTAGGTGAAACGACTAAAGGAGCTACATCCATTAACATTTACCTTTTCCTTCCCATAGAAAGGACTCCTGGATCAGTGCTTCTTTGTTCTCTTTGTGTCTCTGCTCTGTTCTCTCTAACCCCCAGTCGGTCGTGGCAGATGGCCGCTCACACTGAGCCTGGTTCTGCTGGAGGTTTCTTCCTGTTAAAAGGGAGATTTTCCTCTCCACTGTCGCTACATGCATGCTCAGTATGAGGGATTGCTGCAAAGTCAACGCCAGTGACTGTCCACTGTCTCTACATGCTCATCCAGGAGGAGGGAATGCTGCAAGTCACTGACTGGATGCAATCTGCTGGGTTTCCTTAGACAGAAAAACTTTTTATCCAATTTGAATAAATAACTGAATCTGACTGCACTGTTCAATGGTTAGGATTAATTGGAATGTATGTACCTGACTTTTGTGAAGTGCCTTGAGACGACATGTGTTGTGAATTGGCGCTATATAAATAAACTGAATTGAATTAAATATCAAGCTTGACAGCTATGAAATTCCCCATCTGTACATAAAGGCATAATTTCTGACTATTTCACTTAATATCATGATAGAATAGGAAACATCCAAGTAGATAATCTAAAGAAAAGTGTTTCTGTTTCTAACTGACCTTTGATTTAACATGCAGGTAATAGTTGCCAAGCTATACAAAGCCAGAGAGCGCTTTCAGTTCTGAACAATTTCTAACAGGACTTGAAATGAAGTAGGAACACCTGGTCACGGATCCCAGTCATGCATTCTGACATGGTGCCTTCCACAAATCAAATTAAGTGCAGTTAATGGGATTAGAGGAGGGACACAATGTAGGAGACATCAATCTGGTCTGGAAGTCAGCCATGAGTTTGGTTGTTGACATCTAACAGGGTATGTTTGGCCAGCTGGCAGTTGGTGATGGAATATGATGATTTACATTGATGCCCACTAATTGCTTGTGCAGTAGTGACTTCAATCAGATACATATAGAACAGGGACGTCCTTATTCAATCTCAGGTGAAGCTTCATACGATATTGGATTTCAATTGTCATCACAGTATCGGTGTCTACAGTATTGCAATTGCAAATGGTACAATATAAGGTCAGCATTTATATTTGAGGAGCTATGCATTCAAACTATGTTTATTTATTATATTTGGCCAGTTGCATTGCCTCTAGCTGTCTTTTTGTACCTTTCGCAATGCCATTCACAGTAAAAGAGAGAGAAAAGCCACAGCAGGTTCCTCCCTGTCCTTGTGATGTGACCTAGCTGAACTTATCAAGGATTTATATCCAGACAGAGCCAACATGCTAACACTAGCATACGACCTCAGTCAAACACTAATTGTAAAGATGTTGATTAACTTATGATTGTAGCTGGATGTGTCCAGTCAAATATATCTGTAGAAACAAATTATAAAGTTATACGCATTTAGGTGGTTCATCATCAATCATCAATATAGCAACTTTCCTTATTCATATAAGTTAAAGCAGCATATGAATGCTGTCCTGCAGACACTTCATTTGAAAATATATATCTCTCAGTTTGAAGAAATATACATAGAACAGACGGCAGTGTCCTGAAGACCAATTATTAGTAATTGTAACACCTATGAGAAGTAGTGGGTGTATTTTTGCACTGTTAAGCCGACAAGTTTTAACTTTAATTAAGTATCAGACTGGGAATCGGACCCTTAAATGACTTGAATCAGTATTGAAAAGTCCTGATTGGGACATCCTCTAACATAGCTACTAATGTGAAGCTAAAAGTGAACAGTGCAAAATTAATGTAACATTTTAAGCATATATTTGCAGCAAACTGTTGTGTAATAAACTTACTACAGTCAGCTTATAGCATCAAAGGGTGATTAAAAATATAGAAAAAAAAATTTTAATTATATAAAATCAACTCAACCTGTGGAAAATCTTTTCACTTGTACTAGTATTATGGTTATGTATGAACCAAAAACGTCTGATAAGTATTTTTTCTTCAGAATGTGGAAATAAACTAAATAAATTGGCAGCTGTTCCTTTTTGCCAATAACATCCGTGTATTTATGTTAGTGAAGTTTGAAAATTTATTCTAAATTTTATGTTCAGACTGAATAGTTTTGTTGTTTTTTATCTTCTTTTTTTAAATGATGTCCATCTTTGTGGATTCAAGTTTATTTCAAGAGAGTCCAAGAAATCAACAGGTACTGTATATAACAAAGCATAAAGCTCAAAGCTTAAATTTAACACTAACCAAAATTTAGGTGGATTAACATCAAAGGAAAAAAAACATCAACATGAACATAAACTTCTTGTTATTTTGCTTGTCTGAGCTAATTGTACTTTTCTGAGAAAGTTATATATGCTGAAGATTTTCTAACAATTAGAAATGAAACAACATAACTTTACAAAAAGAAAATACCCAGAACAAATTCATTTTAAAGCACACAAAATCCAATTTTTTATATTTCTTTAAAAACGGCCACAAATGTTAAAACAGGGACATTAAAAAATGTAAAATGCACAAAAATTGTAAAATACTGATATTTTTATTTTTCAAAAATGCAGCAGAAATGTTTTAGGCTCGTCACACGCCATCCGTCTGCTGAGACGGTAAACCCATAAGAAGAAACAAATATTCAGTCAAACATCCTTTGAATGTTATTTTTGTATCATTTTGTAAAAGTTCTTTGCGCACCACAAATTTTTCAGCAATTTTAAATTTTTCACATTTTCGGTTAACAAGAGACAAAAAAAAACTCTGAGGGAAACTAATGAGGAAGTTACTTAGGATGAGTAGAGATTAAATAGGCCTCAACGTGACAAAGCTGCTTATGGTCACACATATTGAGACTGGGAAGGGGAAGGAAATGGGAGGGCCAGGCTAAGGTTGGGTAAAGGAAAGGGGCTAGGAAAAACAGGAAAATACAGAAATGCTGCAAAACCTTTGTTAGGGCCCTTGGTTGAGTTACTGGATTTGAAGTCATTATGTGCCCTTTAATCATTTGGTTAACTTGAGCAAAGGAAAATGCTTTTATGTGGTCTCCATGGGAGCTCTTGATCCTAAATACTTTACTTATGCATGTAAATTGTTTGTAATGGATTTGAGAAATGTTTGATCTGTTATGTTAATGACTAAGACCAGTAACAACCATGGCCCTCCTACACTCACAGTGAAGTCAGCAAGAAAAACCACCAGTAAAGCCATTATGTCCACAAGATGATGGTTGGAATTTCAGTGGTAGATTTAATTTAATTAAGCAAAAAACGATCCTTTTTGAGGATATTAAGGCTTAAGAAGCAGCATTTTTGGAGCCTTGTTTTCCTGCAATGTTGAGTCTCTCTCATTATAACACAATGCTACTTTTTTTCCACCCAATTAATCAAAGCTTGCTCCAAACCAAGGTCACAGAAAATAAACCAAACTTCCAAGCTTTAAAAAAATGATTTTAGAGAGGTTTTTTTAATCAGGGCCAGGATTTCTGTCAGCACTAGGTAGTTTAATAAGGGGCACTAGATGAAAAACCAGGAGTGAAAAACTTAAGAGTAAATAACAAAGGCACAGTGCCTTGCAAAAGTATTTATACTACTTTTTATGTGAAAACCACAAACCTTTAAATATTGTATTATGTGTAAGTCAGTAGTGTATTATATAATAGATCAACACAGTTGTCCATGATTGTGAAGTGGAAGAAAAATTATACTTGAATTTGATTTTTAAAAAATCAATTCAAAACTTTTGTGTAATTTAATCTCAGTATAAATACAGATGTGCTGTGGTCTCTATAGCTTGTTTAAGACCATTAGTGAACAAATAATATCATAAAGACCAAATAACTCACCAAACAGGTCAGGGAAAGTTGTGGAGAAGTAGTGAAGCAAAGTTATGTTACAATCCATCATCTTGACAAGAAAAACCTTTAATATAACTGTAAACCTACCAAAAAACCTAAACCAACAGATTACGCAAGGAGAACGTTAATCAGAGAAGCGGCCAAGATACCTATGGTAACTCTGGAGGAGTTACAGATATCTACCGTTTAAGTGAGAGAATCTGTTAACTGTAACACAATGTGCTATGCACTCCACAAATAGTAGTGGGGGGAAAAAAATGTTTGCAGTTTGTTACAAGCCATGTAAGAAGCACTACAACATGTGGAAGAAGATGCTCTGGTCAGATGAGACCAAAACTGAATGTTGTGTTTGTTTTAACAGTTATTTTGAAGTGTTCAATGCAGAAAGAACGATCAGATTGTTTTGTGTGTATAGTGTAGCTCAGATCTAGCACAAAACTAATGCAGCACTTCGCTCTGAAAAACACTGTTTTCACAGTGAAATATGTTGGCAGCATCATGCTGTGGTGATGCTTTTCTTCAGCATGAACAGGGAATATGTATGGAGCTAAATACAGGACATCCAGGAAAAAAAGCTGTTAAGAGGCTGCCAAAGACATGATACAGGGGTGAATGGTCACCTACCCACAAGAGGATTGGCCAAAACATACAGTTAAAACTACAAAGTTATGGATTACATCAAATCATCTCAATCTGTTAGAATGAACAAGTCAAACTCCAGCCATAAATCCAATTGAGAATCTGTGGCCAGGCTTGAAAGCAGATGGTAACAGAAACTCTCCATCAAATTTGGCTGAGCTTCAGTTGTTTTGCAAAGAAATATGGATACAATTTTCTAAAAATAAAACAGGGTTATATATGTGTAAAGCTGGCAGTTACATAAAAGGTTTACAGCTGTAATTGCATTGAAAGGTAATTCTACAAAGTACTTTTCAGGTGTGGCTGAATATGTAATTGCGCCACACATTTTCTTCCACTTTACAATTATTTATTACTTTGTGTTGGCCTATCGCAAAAAGTCACAATGAAATTCATTAGAGTTTGTGTTTTGTTGTAGTGTGAAAAAAGTAAATACGTTCCATGGATTTAATCACTTTTTAAAGGCCTTATACAAGAAATAAAGCATCATTTAATTTCCATAAAGAGACATTTCCATAAAAAGGCATTCCATAAAATTCAGGGCCCCTTTAATCGTCATCATTTATTTGTCTTTAGAAACAATATTAAGAGTTGGGGTTCAGAAAGGTGAAGTATTTAAGGAAAACAATTGGGGACCAGGGGTTATAGGGTCAAAGGGTTTGTGTTTTTTTGGCTGGTGCTTAATCATCAAACCAATATTGCATTATCTACACAGTACTAGCTGACTGATCAATGTTAAAAGAGAAATAGGCAGGATGATGTGAAAAATGTTCTATAGTTCAGCTACTGAATGAGGATCTAAATGGTCACATAGGTAAAAAACACTAAAATGACTGCATAGCAAATGTAGCTTTTATATCACTGTACTGTGTACATACTACAGGAGGTGAGATGGAAAGACCACCAGCCTTGCTTTAGGACATCTATACAATAATATATTAATATCTGAAATGAAAGCAATAATGTGGTTAAATAAGCAATGTTTTAATGCAAGTAGCAGGTAAATGCTATAAATCATAATATATCATCTGAATCTTTCCATTCTATTTACAAGAGTTTGACACATAGCTGGTTAGAGTGACTCCTCACGGAGTCTGGCAACACTTCAGAGGCCCGTTCTTCATCTGAACCTAAATTCTGTTTCTTGGCATACTTTCCATGTTGTTTTTTAATATCTCTATCCTCTTACCTTTTTTCCTTGCTGTTGAATCCCACTCAATAAAATCTTTATCTCACAATCTAAATCTTTCCTTCAGCTAATGTCGTCTTTTTAATCCTCCTCTTCTTTTTCTGTTTTTTACAACCATCACTTGCATTTTTTTTTCTTTTCTTTCCCTCTCAGCTTAGTTGTATCCTTGGCAGATAGGGCCTTTGATCTTTTTTAATGGAAAAAAATGCTACATTCACATTGTAACAGGTTGTTCAAGTTGACATCAGCAGTCTGTGTGTGGCACTCTCGTCTCATTTCTACATCTGCATCTGATCTCCTCATTCCCAGGACAGGTGAAGTAAAAGAGAACTGTAACTGACCTGAGCACCCTTCATTTTCCTCCTCAGGTGTAGAAAAATTTCATTTAAAATCCAAAGCAGGTCTTGAAACATTGGGTTGTGAGCAAATGTTGCACAGAGCTGCTTCTCTGGGGAATCCAGTTTAAGTGTGGTTCCCCAACATGCAACACACACACGTCTGCCTTCTCTTTCAGGAAAATGTCTCTCTATGATTCAATCTGTAACAATCCTGCAGGGTAATTATTAGAGGTATTTCAGTCTGTTTTATGCATGTGTGTGAATGTGTGTGTGTGTGTGTGTGTGTGTGTGTGTGTGTGTGTGTGTGTGTGTGTGTGTGTGTGTGTGTTAGAATGTAAGCTGTAGGTGTGTGTTTGTGTGAGTGTCTGGCTGCGGTTATACACGTGTGGTGGAGTGTGTGTGTGTGGAGATGTGTGTGTGGGGCAAGTGTGTATTACTATATGGGCTATGGTGTGTGTAACCCTGGTGAGGGTGGCCCATCCTCATCCCAGCCACCGATCCAGGTGTCATTGGGGTCATTGGTGTTGCAGGGGTAACCGGGTGCGACCCCGGGGTCACGGGCAGCGAGCCGGGGGTCAGGGAGGTCATTAGGGGAACGTCATCTGGAGAGCGGCGCAGGGTTAGGGTGTAATCAGGTGGACAGGTGAGGCGCACAGTGTCCAGCGTGCTGTAAATGTCCTGGGTGTCCAAACCATCCAGAGCATCGAGTGTGTCCAGAGTGTGATGGTGATGAGCGTTGTTTCTCTCATCCGCTGATGCAACATCACACTCAAGCTGCTTCACCTGAAACATGAATGGCATTAAAGAAAACACGGTGAAGATGCATAAAAAGAGAAGGATGGAGGCAAATGTATAGATTTTACTGCGATATTAGTAATTTGTGCAAATTTAGTCAAAATACTGTACCAAATCAATGTAAGGATTTTAGGCTTTTATTGGTGGATTTAAACCATTCTTTTTTCCATTTTGTATTAATGATACAACATACATCTTTAGCTCTATGTTGTATGTTATTAAAAATCTAAATTAGGTGTAAAGAGATTAAGATTTTTTAAATACACGCTAAGTCAAAACGATAAACACAGCCTCGAATAAATGCATGGACTTCTAAGAATATTTAGATAAATGACCTTTGGCAAGAGAAACCATGCACCTCTTGTAGCCATAAGCAACGTCCTACCAAAATTGTTAACATATATTTGAAGACTCTTATAATTAGAAATGGTAGAGCTCATTTGATCAATTGGTTTTGTGGCACAGACCCAGTTTTCAATCATAGTCTTTAATTTCAATAGGACTGATGTCGAAGGCTTTGGGTAGGTCATTCAGGAAGCTTAGAGCAAGCCCCAAAAAGTTAAATTTGATGTGTGGCGGTGGTTGTTGTCCTGTAGGAAAACCCAACTTTGTTCCCTTGGTTAGTAGTTTCTTTGTGTCTCAGCTAAGCTCCCTTTTTGTTAATTAGTCTCCCTCCCTCAGCTTCTCTGCCTTAATTCTGCCAAAGCTGCTCCACATGTCTTCTGATTGGCTCTTCTTTTTCATTTTCCACTCCTGCCTTATTATTTAAGCACATGGTTTTTCATTGTTCATTGATGGATTCTTCTTTTAGACTGCCTATTACTCTATTCTTTGAAGTACCCAGTTTTCTGTCTGTGCTCCATGTCTTGCTCAAGACCTTAGTTTTCTGTTTTATTATTAATTCATTCACCATGTTCATCCCAAGTTGCTGTCTGCATTTTGGTCCAATCCAAAACCTACACTCAATTCTGCATGAAGTAAATATTTTGGAATAAGAACCCTAACAGTAGATACATTTTTTGCACTGTGTTACATCACCTTTCCTTGAAAACAGAAAAATAACAAAAAGAACATTCTAAGTAGCTGTGGTAAAGAGCAACACAGTTGAATTGCTAATTATTAGAAATTGTCAGACATAAAAATAATATCTAAAAAGATTCAATACACAGCGAATACAACTGAAATATTCAGCGAATGAACTGGAGGCAATTTGTAGGAATTCAAGCAATTGTACACCCTTCACACACTTGCACACATCCGAACACTCGCACTAATTTTCATACTGATAATGTCCTCTGATGACAGGCAGTGAGTCGGAAGAGCAATCCACCAGCAGCTGTGCTCCCGACAGGCCAAGAGTTGAGTTAATCTTTCCTCACAACCTCTGCTTAATGCATGATTAGTTTCGTGTCAGACTCATCAGTTTACACAGCAAAACATTTTAACCCCAATGCTGTATTTATGCTGTTGGGACAGAGGTTCAGTAGCAAAACACTGGGTCAAAAATAGTGACCCAGTTTGTTGGGTTAGAAAAGAGACTAGAAAAAGATACGTTAGCAGTCTGTGGCTGCCAATTGTGCTATTGGCTGCGGCACCCCCTCAAAAACAGCTTTTTATTTGCTATTGAGTGTTTAGCATTTGAGCATTTAAAGGAAAGATACACACAATACAAGTTGTTAATAACCAAATAGGCTGTTAGGAAATTTCAACTATTAATTAGCCTATAATAAATATGATTTTTTTTTTCATTTGAGAACTTAACTATAATATTTCACTTGGAAAAAGAAAACAATAATGAAAGTTGAATGATTGTTCTGAAAATATATTCTATTCAACATGACCAGTAAGCTGGGTAAACAGACCATTACAAGTCAGTTGACTAGGTTTGATTTTACTCGATAAAAGGCGGTACATTCATTAATGATATCTTGTCAAGATTTAAAATAGATTTTGAAATAAAGAAAATATCATTTGATTTGGGATTAAAACTATTAAACTGGCATTTAATGGTAAATTAAGACACATTAATTACCCAAGAACCTCAACTTTTTAAACGTCTTAATTTATTTAGATCTTAGTTAATGATACCTACCATAGGTATTCAAATACTGAAATTTTAAACTGTACAACAACCTACAACCTAGTATTAAGGTCACCTGGCTGAAAATAAATAATATTTGTGTAAATAAATAAAGTTCCCTATATAGTCCCTCCAGGGACAATATATCCCATCTGGCCTGGGATATAAAGTCCCTCCAGGGAGCAATGGGTCCTCCCCGGGGTCTCCACCCAATAGGACATGCCTGGAAAACCTCCAAAGGGATACGCCCAGGAGGCATCCTGATCAGATGCCTGAACCACCTCATCTTAACAACCCAGTGTCTGCTGTGGACCACTACTTTCTCGAAACCTGAGATGGTCCTCACACATAGACAATGTTCGTAAGAATGCACAGCAGAGACTGTACTTCCTGAGGCAACTCAAGAAGTACAGCCTTCCACATTAGCTGCTGGTCATCTTCAGCACTGCTATAATTTAGTCTGTCCTGTCTTCGTCCATCTCAGTGTGGTTTGGCTCATCCACAAAACAGGACAGGTCCAGACTGCAATGAACAATCAGGTCTGCAGAGAGAATTATCAGGGCTGACCTTCCCTCCATCCAGGATTTATACAGGTCTAGGGTCAGGAAAAGGGCAGCTAAAATCTCTGCAGACCCCACACATCCTGCACACACACTGTTTAGGCGTTTACCTTCAGGTCGGCGCTACAGAGCACTGTCAGCTAAAGCCAGCCGCCACAGAGACAGTTTCTTCCCCCAGGCTGTTTCTCTTATAAACACTTGACAGAGTTCCAGAACAACACCATGCATACTTGGACTGATCTCACACTATGTTCAATTGTAAAGTCAATTGTGTATAGATGTTCACTTTTGGTCAAAAGTTTTATGCCTTTCTCACTTAATGGGTCTCTTTATTTTCATGACTATTTAAATTGTAGATACTCACCAGAGACAACAAACTTGTGAATGGACACACATGGAATTATGTAGTAAACAAAAAGTGTGAAATAACTCTAAACATTTTTATATTTTAGATTCTTCAAAATAGCCACCCTTTGCTTTGATGACTCTTTTGCTTTCTAAGCATCCTCTTCATGAGCTTCATGAGGTGGTCAGCTGAAATGGTTTTCCAAAGAGTCTTGAAAGAACTTCCAAGACTTTCATTGAGAGACGGCCAGAGGTTAATATTTCAGTCATTGCAGCAAAGGGCGGCCACTTTAAGGATTCTAAAATATAATATATAATATAAACATATTTAAAGTTATTTTACAATTTTTGGTTTGCTACATAATTGCGTACGTGTTCATTCACTGTTTTGATGCCTTCATTGAGAATCTACGTACAATTTAAATAGTCAGAAACATAAAGAAAACCATTAAAAGAGTTCTAAAACTTTTGACCGGTAGTGTACATTCAAAAATATATTCTTTATTATTGAGAGCATAGTGTACCAGAGTCAAATTCCTTGTTTGTCTTTACAAACTTGGCAATAAAACTGATTCTGATTCTGATTTGACTTATTTCGATGCAAAGAAAGCAGAGCTCTACTTTGAGCGCCCTGATTTGTGACTTTATTCTCGATATTTCAACTTCTGAAAATAAAACAACATTTTTTTTCCTCAAAAGTGACACTAACCTTCCTTCATAATAACCTGATTATACTTCACCAAACTTCCTCCACAGGATGAGAAAGATCTGCAAAATGTATAATGTGGGGGGGTGGGGGGGAGGACTTCCCATGATGCCACTGGCTGTATAAAAGCACCCCCTTTCCAATGGTCCTTTCTCTACCACCCGGAGTCCGCTGCGAGACTGGCCAGAGAGGCAGCGTCCTAATGTCTCTTTGCTGGCGAACAGACATAAACTCTTCAAACTGGATCCAAAGGTGTCATACGATCATCTATCATATGCACTGAGTTAAGCCTGCAGAAGCAAACTGTGTTCCAGAGAATTCCCTGCAGAGACGCGGTCTCTACGAAGCCGAGTGGAGAGGTTTTCCCAGTCTGGAAGGAGGACAACCGAGACCGCATCACCATGGTAACGTGCAGTTTGGTCGGGCCGACAGAGCGGCCGCCCAGTCACTGATCCAGAGGTTACCTGGAAGCTAACCCTTTTGTACAGAGAGCTTCCTTCAAACATCGTCGTCGCTCTGACAACACCTCAACATGTTTCAAACGAGGTTAGGGTTTGGGCAGAGAGATTTAGGGTGAAATGATCTGAACGTTTTTAATCTTCTGAAGTTTGGTTTTCTTTGTGAAACTCTACTATCTTAGTGCTAACAGGCTATCTGCAGCACACGTGCTCAGTTTTGTGTTCTGTTTGTGTGTTTTTAAAGTTAAGACAAACTTTATTTAAAGGCTGATTTTAAACACAGAAGATTGATCATAACGCGCCGTCCGCGCTTGTGCATTTAACCCTTTTATTGACAGTATTTTTAAAGGTACAATACAGACCAAAAGTTTGGACACACCTTCTCATTCAAAGAGTTTTCTTTATTTTCATGACCATGAATATTGTAGCTTCACACTGAAGGCCTCAAAACTATGAATTAACACATGTGGAATTATATACCTATCAAAAAAGTGTGAAACAACTGAAAATATGTCTTATATTCTAGGTTCTTCAAAGTAGCCACCTTTTGCTTTGATTACTGCTCCGCACACTCTTGGCATTCTGTTGATGAGCTTCAAGAGGTAGTCACCTGAAATGGTTTTCCAACAGCCTTGAAGGAGTTCCCAGAGATGCTTAGCACTTGTTGGCCCTTTTGCCTTCACTCTGCAGTCCAGCTCACCCCAAACCATCTCGATTGGGTTCAGGTCCGGTGACTGTGGGGGCCAGGACATCTGGCGCAGCACCCCATCACTCTCCTTCTTGGTCAAATAGCCCTTACACAGCCTGGAGGTTTGTTTGGGGTCATTGTCCTGTTGAAAAATAAATGATGGTCCAACTAAACGCAAACCGGATGGAATAGCATGCCGCTGCAAGATGCTGTGCTAGCCACGCTGGTTCAGTATGCCTTCAATTTTGAATAAATCCCCAACAGTGTCACCAGCAAAGCACCCCCACACCATCACACCACCTCCTCCATGCTTCACGGTGGGAACCAGGCATGTAGAGTCCATCCGTTCACCTCTTCTGCGCTGCACAAAGACACAGTGGTTGAAACCAAAGATCTCAAACTTGGACTCATCAGACCAAAGCACAGATTTCCACTGGTCTAATGTCCATTCATTGTGTTCTTTAGCCCAAACAAGTCTCTTCTGCTTGTTGCCTGTCCTCAGCAGTGGTTTCCTAGCAGCTATTTTACCATGAAGGCCTGATTCACACAGTCTCCTTTTAACAGTTGTTCTAGAGATGTGTCTGCTGCTAGAACTCTGTGTGGCATTGACCTGTTTTCTAATCTGAGCTGCTGTTAACCTGCGATTTCTGAGGCTGGTGACTCGAATGAACTTATCGTCCGCAGCAGAGGTGACTCTTGGTCTTCCTTTCCTGGGGCGGTCCTCATGTGAGCCAGTTTCTTTGTAGTGTTGATGGTTTTTGCGACTGCACTTGGGGACACTCTCAAAGTTTTCCCAATTGTTCGGAATGACTGACCCTCATTTCTTAAAGTAATGATGGCCACTCGTTTTTCTTTACTTAGCTGCTTTTTTCTTGCCATAACACAAATTCTAACAGTCTATTCAGTAGGACTATCAGCTGTGTACTGTATCCACCTCCAGGACAACACAACTGATGGTCCCAACCCCATTTATAAGGCTTGAAATCCCACTTATTAAGCCTGACAGGGCACACCTGCGAAGTGAAAACCATTTCAGGTGACTACCTCTTGACGCTCATCAACAGAATGCCAAGAGTGTGTGAAGCAGTAATCAAAGCAAAAGGTGGCTACTTTGAAGAACCTAGAATATAAGACATATTTTCAGTTGTTTCACACTTTCTTGTTCAGTATATAATTCCACTTGTGTTAATTCATAGTTTTGATGCCTTCAGTGTGAAGCCACAATATTCATAGTCATGAAAATAAAGAAAACTCTTTGAATGAGAAGGTGTGTCCAAACTTTTGGTCTGTACTGTATGTGTTTGATTCTGGTGCTAAGCTATCAGCTTCTTTTGTTAGCTTTCACTGCTAACAGCTTAGAAGACGTGCTTGCCTGCTAAAGAATATTTACCCAGAAAGGTTGTTAGTTTTCAATTTAGTAAATAATAGTTCCCTAAACATTATTTTACTAAACTTGATAACTAAGTAAACACCATTGAGCCCCATTTCTCCAGAAAGATTTGGCTCTTTTCCAAAATATTTCCTTGAATATTTTACCATTTCCTTTAATAATATTTCTTTAAATATTATTTCAATAAATAAAGGCATCTAATGAGACACCGTTGAGAATTAGTCATCCAGAAGGTTGGTTTTATTCAGCTGATCATTCTTTAAACATTATTTTATTAAAATAATATTTTATCTGATCTTGCATTGTTAATGGTTGTCTAAAGGTGTACTGATTATAGCCCAAGTTGGTTCCAAGACTAACTTAACTCCGTTTCCAGATTCTTCAAGATAATCCTTGGTTCTCAAACATAAACAATGAATGGTAATGTTGCATCACTCTTTTGGTCATGATTTTCAATCATCTTGTTTATATTGTACATAGCCCATTAGTCTTCCCTATTCTTTAATTCTGCTTGGTAGTTTAGTTGGATTGTTTTAGCATAGTAAAGAGTTTGTTGATTGAAATATGTTTGACTTTGAGTTGACTTATTTTTATTAATAAATTCTTGTATTTTAAGAAATTGTGTGAATTCATTCCATGTGTGTGCAGAGTTTTGCTATTCAATAATGTCAGAGCTTGGGTCACCCTTTTGATTTGGTCCTATTACCACCACCTTACTATGCTGGTGTTCACAGGACAACCCTTAACAGACCGAAATATTATTTGATAAAATATACAATTATTAATATTAAATAATATTTTCAGATTCATAATCAGAACAATTATGTCAGTTTCAACTGATTTTTTAATCTCACACTAGATAATGATTTTGTTTGTTTTAAACATTTGTTTTAACATTATTTTAGTTTCAGCTGCATTAATTTTATTTTAGTAGTTATATCTATATGATTTTATCCAGTTTAATCCAAAGCATATTGTTTCCTAATAAAAGGTTTACCAGACATTATGAGGTTGTTGTCTTTATTTTGCCATCAGATTATTTATAAATTCAGGTAACTTATTCATGCAGAATCAAACTAAACCCACCCGTTAGTATCCTTAAGTTGTTACCCAGACATGTTATTTTGTAGAAACCTGGCTGTACTGGCCTCATAACACAAGCCTGTTTAGTTAAATCACCTCAGGGCTTGATTGGATGGTATTTTACTCAGGACTGGATTTGCACAAAATTTTGTTATTTTGAAAGTTTTTAGAGTGCAGATAAGCCTATTTGAATAAGGGTCACAGATTACACACCTGTAATGACATCAGTCCCTCTCCCTGCAGGTGGGCTGCAACATCTGCGGGTGTTATGTCCCTTCTAGGAGGAGGCAGTGGACGTGGTCTACGATGCTCAAGACGTCTTTTGTCTTTCTTATACAGCAGAGCCGCGAATGCTAATATATTGAGAAACAGCAGTGATGCACCTACTGCTATCGTCACTGAGAGTTCAGTTGAGTAGTCCTCATTTGGCATCCGAACCCCACTTTCCCCTCCATCCTGGCCCAAAGCAGACTCCGGTGGCTGTGGCGTGCCTCCTTGCGAACCTGGATGGCGTGTGCTTATAGGAGGCCATCCTTTAGATAGACGCTTGGTGTAAGAATAAGGGGTATCATCTTGTGGAGAGGGACTATGTGTGAATGAGGAAACAGATTGCAAAAGTTCATTGACATGATGCAAGTGAGGAACCAGCTGGAGCCAGAAGGAGATCTTGGTGGCGCGGTAGTGGTCTCTGACACGTGGCTTGAGTCCAATGTGGAGGTACAGCTGCTCTTTGGGGGTGTATTTAGACCAGGCAACCTCCTCAAATCGATTTGGCTTTGTGTGGATGAACTTGGTGTCTTGAGGAACTGGCTGGTTTGGATCCCTGCCAAAAGAAAAAAAAACACTGGGAATAAACACGTGGTGTACTGACAGATGAAACATACTTGCTTACATGCTTACAAATATTTTTTGCTCATTAAAGGTGTTGCCAAAGGTAAATCTAAATCCACTTCTGACTGGCTGATAAGTCCCTCATGACAACTCTTCTCCCAGAAGCTTCGGGTGTTAAGAGGCCACACTATGTTAAAAAAGATATAGCCAGAACCTGAAACTTTTGTTGTTTAAAGAAATTTGACATGACCAAGTCAAAACTAGGATTGAGCAACATATGGGGACTATAACTGTGATACAGTTACACCTCTGTTATAGGTGTATACAATATCATAGGCGACTGTGGCTCAGTGAGAAGAGTAGTCATCTTGCAATCCGAAAGTTGCATGTTCAATTCCAGCTTCTTCCTGCCACGTGTTGATGTGCCCCTGGGTAAGTCACTTAACCTCAATTGTTTGTGCATTAGTGTATGAATGTGTGCATGTTAGTGGGTACATCTGGGTGAATGTGGCTCTAGTGTAAAGTGTTATGAGTGGAAAGGTACAATATAAGTTCAGTCCATTTACCATTGTATGCTATGCTAAGTTGTTCATCATTGAGTGAAAGAATTTTTTTTTCTTTTTCTACCGCTCAGTAGAGTATAAGCCTTCAGTAACTTTGGAAAACTTTGTTGGGACCCCTGCCATGGGTTACAACATTAAAGGCCGGTTTGAACTTTTCTGTAACTTTCAAAAGAAATTACATTAACCTGCCTTCTAACACAGCCCAGGATGAGGAGGAGTCAGAGCTGGAATTTTTGACCAAAAGTCACCTACCCCCCTCCACTTGCCCTCACTACGACTGTGCACCTCAGCTAATGGAGAGACCAGACCACACATCAGCTGCAGGCCTTTAAACTCATGGGAAAGCCTAAGGCCTAGAATCCTTGGAAGTAAGAAGCTACGAACCTTCAATCCAACATTGACCAATCGAAAGCAACCACAATATGAATCTAAACAAGTGGATTTTAAAGTAGCTGATATTCACTCAAATAAATAGGAGCTTAACTAGGACTTATATTTGGCCCCTAAACATCCATTGCACTGAGCTAACTTTTTTAATGCATAAATCTACATCAGATAAAATGATCAAATAGAATTATTCTAATGCATCATGTTCGACCTCGTGTGGTTCAGATATTTTTGGGAAATGTACTATTTATATTTCTATTTACTCTTTTGAAGTTCTTAAATCTAGGGGAGTCCAAAAAAGCTTCTGAGCTTCTTTTTAGCTGGCAAAAGTCCTTTGAGGGAACTGAGTTTCTCTCAAAGCTGGCCAACACTTTTACACAGGCATCCATCCAATCAATATTAAGGTGACATGAAACAAACTACTGGCAGCAAGTAAATTCCCAAAGTAAACATTTTGTTTTTTGTGTTTTTTTTTTTATTGAACATAACTCTAAGGTGATTTATGTGTAGATCACTGACTTGTGCTCAGTTTAAATCACAGTTAGAGCCCCTTTTACATAAACACATAAGACTTCAACAGACTAAGACTAAAGTAAGATATTTTAAGATATTTATGATAATAAAGATATTTATTATTATAAACAATAAATTCATGTATATTATTAAATATATTATTATTTATAATAAGAAAATAAGAGTAGCAAAAAAAATCTTTTTTGTGCCTGGATCTTTTTTTTTTTTTACATTTTGTCATATTATAACCACAAACTTTAATGTATTTAATTAGGATTTTGTGTAATAAACCAACACCAAGCTGTGCACAAGCTAGAATAGACGTACTCCGTAACACAAAAGCTATAGTTGTAGCAAAAGATGGTTCCACAAATGTTGACTCAAGGTGCCTGAAAACGTGTCACAATGTTAAGATTTTATTTGTAATGTTGCAATGTTGAAAACCATGTTTCATTCCCTTCCACTTCATAATAATGTACTACTTTGTGTTGATCTATGACAGAAAATCCCAATAAAATACAGTGAGATTTCTTGGTTTTTCACAAAATGATGAAAAGACCAAGTAGCATGAATATTTTAGCAGGTAGTGTATTTGTATTAATCAACATACAGCATTTCCATCAGCAGCCAAAATGTTAAAAAAACAAAATCTAATTTTGAAATAAAAATTCCATTTGCTGACTTTGCAGTATGAGCAGCACATAAAAGGCTGCTAAAGTGTGAAGCTCTACCAACACCCAAGCAAGTGCACAAGATGAGGATTGATACGCCCCCACGCAGCCTACAAAACATACATCAGGGAGCATCGCCTCTCGCCGGTTTAATTGAGCTGTCGCAGAGTTCTATCATCGTCTGAGGCGTTCTCTGCAGAGTGAAATCTCTTTTTCAGAGAAAGTTCCCCATTGATAACTGAAGGGTAGACTGAACCCTTCACATCCCTCCTTTGCTGATTTTGCTCCTCTACTTGCTGTGGTGGTAAGGACAATTCTGGCTGTGCTAGAAACTGCAAACCTAATGTGATGTCACTGTTTTAACGCATCCACATTAGAGATACTTTTTTTTCCATGTCAGAGTAAAAATCTCTGAAAGCACTTCTCCCATTTTTTATGTTGTCAGAGAGCGAGACTGTTTAGATCAACATATACACTAAATATGTCTCTGTAAATCTAATCTCCATTGACTTTGCCTCAATTGAATTAATTAATGACAATTTCTCACTTCTGTGGGTTTATCCTCAACCATTATAATTGTCTTGTAAAGAATTATAATTGTTATTGTTTCAAAATGGCTGCAAAACAGTCCAAACTCAGTCGGATTGGATGAGAGCATCTATGAGCAGCAATCTTTAGAACGTGACACAGATTAGCAATAGCATATACGTCTCAACTTTGATTAGGTCATTCTACCACATAAAAACGCTTTGATCTAAACCATTCCAATGTAGCTCTGCGGCAATGCTACAGTCACTTTCACCAGAGAGCAACTCTTAAGCATCAGGCAGTCCTATCTGAGCAGTTTTTCTCAGTTTTTTATCAATCCAGATCCTGGTTAGAAGCGCAGCAGCTCTCTGTGGGATTTACTGGAAACGTAGATGGGGTAATCACGCAGGTACGCTCATCAAGCTTCGCCAGCGAGGACAGTAGGCTCCGGTCCCTTCTGTCCACTTGGCAAATATCCTCTCCCTGCCAAACAAACTAGACGAGTACCTCCTTCTCAGCACAAGCAACTCAGACTTTCACAGCTCTGCCACCCTCTGCTTTACTGGAAGCTGGCTTAGTGAACACGTCCTGGACAGCTCACTTCTGATGTTAGGCTTCCAGCTGTTTCAAGTGGCCCCGGAGCCCTCGGGGAAAAAGACAGGAAGTGGCATCTGCTTTTGTATCAAAAACGTTAGTGTACTAATATCACAGTGTTACAGAAGACATGTAGCCCTCACCTGGGGCCATTTTTTTTATAAACTGTAAACCCTTTAATTCACAGAGTGTTATGATTCTGGCACGTCTGCTCTACTCTGTCTCTCTGGCTGCAATCAGCAGATGAGATGCACCTGGTGACTGCTGCAGTGCAGTGCAGTCTGTGGCATTCCAAGCACCTGTGTCTTCCCTGATATATACTGACTCTGACAAGCAGACAGTGCCAGATTTTTGAAAGCCATTGTGTGAGTAGATATCCAGTGTTCCTTCCTGACTGATCGTTGTTTTGACCTTGCCTTGCCTCTTGGATTTTTGCCTCTGCCTGCCCCTTGTCGGACTGTTTGGATTTTGGTTTTGACCCTGTTTCCTGCATCTGATTTATGCCTCTGCCTGCCCCTTGCCTGACGTCTCTTGTTCCGATCATTGACCCTGTTTCTGTCCCTGGATTATTGAATCAGCCTAGCCCTTGGATTATTCAGCCAAAAGTCACCTGTCTCTCTCACCTGCGCTGTGGAGATCCCTACCTTCTACCCACTGAGGTTTCCCCTCTGGGTTTCAAGTTTAACCCAAGACAAGAACAGGTTAGTGACTTTTCTGATCCTTGCAAGATTTGGAGAAACTACAAGTCACTAATCCTTCTTTCTGCTTCAGTGATTCCTGGAAGCTGACGTTTTCCTGTGGCTGAATAAACTTTTTAATCTTTCAGTTCTGTGTCTGGCTGAATCTTGGGTCCGCCTTTTTCTAATTCGTAATACAGAGTGAGTTATTCTCATTTGTTTTGGCCAGTGTCATCCCACCACATCCCACCACAAGCCTGCATCAGAAGCTGAAAAACAGCTCGCCGAGCTAATAACAGACATGGAGAAGAAACACCCAGACTCTCTCATCATTGTTCTTGGTGATTTTAACAGGGCAAAGCTCTCAAATGAACTACCAAAATACAACAGCATGTAAAGTGTCCCAACAGAGACACAAACACACTCGACCACTGTAACACCATCTTAAAAGAAGCATACCGCTCAGTTCTCTGTGCAAATTTAGGACTCTCTGATCACTCTCTGCTTCATCTCATTTCAACTTACAGGCAAAAACTGAAAACCTCTAAACCTGCTGTTATCACTGTTAGGAAGTGGACTGTTGAGTCTAGCAGATGTTAGAGGCCTGCTTTGACTGCACAGATTAGAGTGTTTTTGAAGCTCCAGCCACTGGCCTGGACAAACTTGCTCAAACTGTGACATCATACATCAGTTTTTGTGAGGACGTGTGTGTGCAGACCAGGAACTCAGTGGAGACTGGAACCAGTATAAGCAGGCAAGCAACAGACTGACCATGGAGATCAGGATAGCTTAAGGAAGCTACAGCAAGAAGCTAATAAGCAACACAGTAGTATTTGGAGGAGCTTGAATGACATCACAAACTACATGAGCCCATTCCCCCACGCTGTAATGACCCCAGACTGACTGACAACCTAAAGAGTTTTTTCTAAAGGTTTGAACCACGTTCACACGTTCAAACCATTCATCCATACCCCGCTCCCACGTAAAAAGACTACCTGCTACCCCCACCAGCAACTGTACAACCTCATACCCTCTCCACCTGAACCCCTAACTGCACTAAAGATCACCGAAGAAGATAGGCTCTTTTCAGCGTCAGAAGACCAGAAAAGCTTTCTACCAGAAAGCATGCGTTTACCAACTGGCCCCCATCTTCACTCTGATTTTTCAATGAGTCTCTGAAGCTGTATGAGGTTCCCTACTGCGTTAAGTATTCCACCATCATCCTGGTCCCGAAGAAACTCACCATAACAGCATTGAAGGACTGTTGACTGGTCCACTGGTGCAGTCAGAATCACCTGGAGCTTAACCAGCTCAATACTGTGGAGATAATGGAGGACTTCTGAAAAACACTCCCCACACTGCCTCCCCTCACCATCCTCAGCAACACTATGTCAACTGTGGATCACCTCCAATTCCTAGAACCACCCTTTCTCAGGACCTGAGCTGGTCCTCACACATAGACACTGCTCAGAAGAAGGCCCAGCAGAGACTGAATTCCTTGCGGCAACTCAAGAAGACCTTCCACAGGAGCTGCTGGTCATCTTCTAGACTGTCATTATTCAGTCTGTTCTGTGCTCTTCTATCACTGTGTAATTTGGCTTATCCACAAAAAATCACAGGTCCAGATTGCAATGAACAATTAGGCATGCAAAGAGGATAATCAGGGCTGACCTTCCCTCCATCCAGGAGTTATACAGGTCTTGTGTCAGAAAAAGGGGCAGCTAAAATCTCAGTGGATCCCACGCATGCTGGTCATTTTTTTTGAGTTTTCCTTCTGGTCGGCCCTATAGAATTTATTTACAAAAAATATTCGGTAAAGAGACATTTTCTTTCCACAGGATGCCTCTCTGATGACCTCACCTTACAGGCTGAGTAGTAAGTAGATTATCCCACCTGAGCAGTATCTCTTCTGCAGCTTCTTCTCAGTTAACAAAGGTCTAATTGTCGCTTCTCTAAATAATGATCCCCTTTCCCAGCTTGTCAGTTTCAGTAGATAGCCCCATCTAGGTAGGTTTCGAGCTGTACCATATTTTGTATAGCTTTGGATGTTGGACTAAACAATGGGCTGCATGGTGGCACAGTTATTAGCACTGTTGCCTTACAGCAAAATGGTCCTGAGTTCCAGTACTGGCCAGGGGGGGCTTTCTACATTCCCATGCATGCAAGGGTTCCCCACAGGTTCTCCCGTTTTCTTCTATAGTCCATAATCATTTGGTTAACTGGTCTGTCTTAATGGTCCTTAAGAGTGACTATTTTAGCATTTTTGTGTTTTCTGTGTGACTCTTTGTTGCCTTGTGATGGACAGCTGTATTCACTGAAATGTAATTACACACAAGTAAGCTGTATTTACTAATTAGATGACTTCTAAGGGTAATTAGCTGCCCTGGATTTTATTTAGTGGAAAAGGGATAAATAGGGATTCATGCCACCCTATGAGTTTTTGTTTTGTAAAATATTTTGAAAACCATGAATATTGTTTCCTTCACTTTATATTTGTGCACTACTTTGTATTGGTCTAGTATATAAAATCATGTGAGTAGATTGAGATTTGTGTTCTTTATTGACAGAATGAAAAATGTTTAAAACTTTTGCCTGTACTGTATGTGCTGCCAGGTTTGCAAAGTATTAAAGTGATATTTTTTCTATCACTTTCTATATATTTTTCTTAGCCAGCGGCAGATCATTTTATTTTCAGTTTAATAAATTGAATGCTTTAGCTACAGGCAGTAGTTTTTTATTTAACATTTTGAGTAACCACTCCATCCCTTCAAAATGATAGAGTAGAGAAAGGAAGAGTTGGTAACTTCGAGGCCAAAAAAAAAAATGAAAAGCCCTGTCAAGATTTTGACAGAACATCACGATGCAACCACTGCCAAAATAATCTGCAGTGCTTCTTTCATAATTTTCTTTGAATAAGTATCTCCTCATCACACGAAAGATGCTTTGAAAGGAAAAACTAAGCACATCCCTCACCTGTCAGTTCATTATGTTTGTTTCTCTTAATGCTGTTTTCTGCTAATGTTGCTGTAAAAAATCATAATTTGGTGGAAACTCTGCTTCCAAATAAAATAAATGACGATATGAATCACTTTTTATTAGCCCAAAGAATTTAACATATGTAAAGCTTATTAAACACTGCACAGTGAAGAGCCCCAAAGCTGTTCATCTTGATAACAACATAGACTTGAATCTTGGCCAACTTATTTTAAGCTTGGATTAGATTTGTTCCTGTAAATTCAAGAGTGAGCTGTCCACACTCACACAGACAACACCGCATCTTGACAAACCCTTGTCTCTGTGAAGTTTTACAAAAAAAAACTATGAGGAAAAATTAATCAGTGCACTTTATTTTACATTCAAAAATGTAATTAAATGTCTGGATCTGTATTCATTAAAATAAGACCTCTTCTGCTCGTGGGCAAAGATTCAAAATTGATATCAGAGTAAAGCTAATTTCCAACTGATTGATGTTTCACATCACTAAACCTTTTTCAGCTTACCCGGTCTTAGCGAAGTTGGTCCAGTAAGTCATGACCACAGCGCTCAGCATCACGTCATTCTTGGAGAAGTTACAGTTGAACAGATCAGTGGGACCCACCATGGGCACGCCGAACACATAGGGTACCTACACACACATACGTACACACAACGGAATAACCTAAAATACTTAAAATAAAGTCACTTATTCATTTGGTGATTTAAATGGATTCCAGCATAAGTCAGACCTGCATAATAATACATTATATAGGGAATCTGCTTAAAGAATTAAAGCAGCGTATTTCTGGCATCAGTGAGCTAAAATTTCATAACCATTCCACAGACTGCAATTCAAGTGGTCTAAAAGAAAAATATACATAGGTACTTTCTCTCTTTTCAGACTTTAGAAAAGCCCACATGAATAAATGTAAATAAAAAGTTTTGAATTCCAGCATTGAAAACACCTGCCTACACTGCAACGCAAATGAAAATAAGGGGAAAAAACACAGAGCAAATTATGCACATTAAAACCCTTATCTCTAAGAGTACTTGTACAACTGATGATGCATCTAATTACTGCAGGATCCTAAGATTTTATTAAGCTATGAATGATTGTCCTCAGACATTTCACAGCAAGGGAGTCATACCACTTTGTATGCTCTTTAGTTGTATCTTCATTCTTTTCCTTTAGCTTCATAAACTAACTTTTAATTCGCAAGAGTGCATTTAACCTGTGTTGCTGTACACCTTTTAAATTAAAACACAGTTTTGGAGTGGTGGTGTGTGGTTTAAGTATTAAATGTCAGTTGTACTTGAGAAAACAAGTAAAAAACTGTTTAAAATGCACATCAGTGAGGTTTAGAGATAATCACAGATTAGGCACTCATCATCAACATGAAAGTCTTATTCATTAAGGGCTTTAATTTGTGCATTTGAACTGTTAATATATTTGAGTGTAATTATAATCCAACAAATAACTTCAATGAATTTTAAAAACAATAATTAGTAACACAAGTTAGAATTTGTGAAATGTGTAGAATCCATGCAGGGTCAAAATCATATATACAGGCTCCAAAATAAATATTTACTCAGCCTGATTAATATTTCAATAAATGTCCCTTAGTAAGCTGTAGAGGAAGTACAAAATTTCTGTAGCCAACAACAAGCTTGTGGCTTAATTCTGCCAGTATATGTGGCCACTTGTGTTATCAGAAATGGTAGCTCAGCTTTGAAGTTAAATAGGGCTGAAGTGAGAGCAAATCTAGAAGTTTAATGTTAGCCTTATTTATCCATTTTAGAACAACTTTTTATGTGTGTTTGGGATCTTTGCTCATTTAAGACACTTGTCCAAGTCTCAACCATCTGATACTATGTGTTCTCTTTCACATTGAATTGAATTAGTTAGATAGTTCACGAACAACCCACGGACCACTAAAGCTCAGGTTTATTATACACTGGAAGATGCTGGAACAACCATGAAGCCATTTTAAAATCAACATTTACTAAAATACCTTCTCCGAAACTGACACCTTCAAGCTGCGGAAAGCTAATAAAATTAGCTGCTTCCCACATGGTTAAGCCAAATGCCTTCTGGAGAAATGTTTAATGGTTAGACTAAAAAAAAGATGGAGCTATTTGGCCAAAATAACTAGACTGTTTCAAGCAGGCTAAAAATTAAGCGTCTCTAAATACCCAGACTTCAATCCAATTGAAAATGTATAGACTATGCTTAAAAACCAGACCCATGTCAAGAAAACCAACAAATTTAAATGAAATCTACCTTTTCTGATAAGAATAGTCAAATCAGCCAGATAAGCTGGCATACAGTTACAAATAGCATGTAGTTGAGGTAAAACATGATAAGGGACATTTAAGCAAATATAATGGGGAGTGTATGTAAATACCTTGTGTGTAGGTCTGTGCAAGATATATTTTGGACATATTGTCATGGCAACATAAGTATCTGCAGTATCAATATTATATAATAATAATATTATATAATAATTATATAATTGTTGGCAGATATATATGCAAAGGGT
Organism: Crenichthys baileyi; assembly: GCA_036173005.1. NCBI lineage: Eukaryota > Metazoa > Chordata > Actinopteri > Cyprinodontiformes > Goodeidae > Crenichthys > Crenichthys baileyi. The sequence goes on along the minus strand of JAHHUM010001387.1, from coordinate 8,690 downwards.
AATTAAAGCACGCTTTGCATGCCAATGAGAGATTCAGCCTGTTAGATGGTAGCTCACAGCAGAAGATCCCCACACTTGACACTGAGTGTTCAAGAGGCTAAAGGTCACAGAGAGTGGTGGAATCATGCATGATAAAGCTAGGGGAGAAGAAAATGTGGCTTTATTGCAACTAATATTGCCATAGCAATATTCACCAAAATCGCCATTATATGACTTTTTGATATTGTGCAGATAATTCTCCATAAATTCAAATTTGTGTGTCAAAATCATTGAAGTTGTGTATTGTAATATCATTCCACTTAAAAAAACTATTTAAATGAAGTATTAAAAAAAGCCCAAAATGAATATGATATTTATGTCCATATTGAGTGTATGTAAACATCTTACCAACACCGTAAAAGAGAAGTCAGTATCGCTTAGTATTTCCTCTTTTTTTAACCTCTTAACCTAATATCATCCATTTTGCCAACCTAAAAGCAAATAATATCCAACAAATAGCAGTCTTACCTCATCACCATGAGCAGAATCGGCCCAGGGCGGCGTGGCTTCACTCTGGCAATGGTGGTAAAAGGAGTAGAAGTAGGTGGGAGACCCATACTGAGCATGGAGATCAGCTGTAGCAATGGCTGGCGCCACCCACTGGTGGTCTGTAAAAAGTGCTACCAGTGTCTTCCGACGAGTTTCTGCGTTGTCACGGTCTGCCCAGTCAGTGTACATGAACCTTCAAGAAACACATATGAATTTAGCTGGCCGGTTATAGAGTTTCTGCATGGTCAAGTATTTAATCCACTACTTTTCCAAAAGTTAGCATCACAGATGGCTAGCTTAAGTCATTAAGTTATTAAAAAATAAGTAAATGAGCTTCAGATCTTACCTGCTGCTCATTGAATACAAAGCTTTTAGCATGTAAAGAGTAGCGTAAGCTGAGTAGTCACGGCAGTGCTGGCAAAGCACTTTTTTTACAGCATTATATTGTATAAGAAAAAATAAAAAGATGTCACCTACAAGGAAGACCAAGAAAATACCAATTTGGCAGCTTATTTTGAAACTGTGAGAGAAGAGAAATAAAAACACCTAATGACAGATCAAATGAAATGGTCTCAATCAAAGCCAAAGTCTTCTTTCTGTCTCCCTTGGGATAAATTTGCCTTGGACAGAGGGGTTACACCGAGTGTGTGTATAACCGACCAATAACCAACAAATGTTCACTGGATCTGGCTAAATGTTAAATTCATTAATTGTGGACGTCTACTGTGACATTATATAGTATCTGAAATCTTTAGAGGGAGGTTTTACTGCAGGGAGGAGGGAAGTACAGAGGAGTTGAGAGCAGAATAGTGATCAGACCAATGAGTACAACAAACTGACTAATGGATGTTACTGTCCAAAAAGACGTCCAGTGACCACTGTGTTACTTGGCAACACAGAGCTTTGTATGCACACTAAATTATAGGAGTTTATGGGCAACAGTTGCTGTGTGAAAAATATGGGATTGTAATGCTCAGAGATAGCGGTCTTATCTACCAAATATATAATTGGTGGAAGTGGATCTTTATTTATTTAATACTTTATTAGTTTTACAGGCCATTAACACCTGCTGGCATAGAAGTGGTTTGGTCTCCTCAGCAGCTCAGTTTGTCTGCACTGAATGAAAGTGCAGGGATCAAACTGCAATGAAATTGGTATTATCTCTAACCCTACTTTGTAAATTATGTTCTTACACAGAGGAAAACAATGCATTTTGTGTTTATTTGTGAACATTAGAGATGCAAATTGGCAGACTTAGGTACTTTCCACTCATTACTCACGACACATTACTCTCTATTCTGAGTTTCATTTGTAGCTTTCTGACTGTAGAACTATTTTAAAAAATGTTGTATCATACTTTTTGTGTTATTTGTTTCTATCATTGATCTTTCTAGCTGCTACAAGTTTGTAAAACCACAGCAGTTGTATAAAGCCCGAAGTCAAGTTGAAAGACAAAGCTGCTTCTGAAGCGTTTGAATCCTGCTAATTTCAGGCACCCAATAAAAAAATGTTACTTACAGAAAGCCATTGCTTTAACTTTCTGGGAATTTAGTCATTGCTAGACGAACTTTTATCAACATCATTTAATTAATGATTACTATTTATCAAATGATTGCAACTAGGCATGTGGCAGTGACCAGTACCATAGTACACCAAGGTTTTAAAACATTAGGATCTAAATCTACCAAAACTGTGGTAGATTTAGATCCAAAAGTGTGGGAATGACTTCAGTACCCCCCCAACCAGCATGTCTGATAAGCAACCAACTGCAGGCTAGCTAACTGAGCAAATAACTCTATTGATTAACCAGCTAATATCAGCTTGGTATGCTTTTAAGTTGGGGATCTACAGAGAATAAGGCCAGTGACCAGAATCATTCGATTATCAGCTTGACTGACCCTTACCAGTAAATGGCCCATGAGAACCTCAAAAATTCAATATTTTTCTGATAATTGAATGCACCATACCCAACTGTTACCAGGTTGGAGTAAAAAAAGAAGAAAGTCAATGTGTACATTGTTACTTCAGGAAGACTTAAAAATCAATGTTTTTTTCATCAGTTAGATGTTTAAAATTAGGACAGAGATGTGAAAGAAGTTACTGAATTTTTAAGTAGGATTAAGTAAGATTTTTAATACGGACTGAGAGGCTTAACCAGATAACCAGAATGCTGAAAGTGTGAAAGTGTTATAGCAAAATCTGCAATTTTATTGTTTTGAGCCTTTGACATCTGTCAAAGAAAGGGCCCACATTCTGTATGAAATACAGAGAGACTGCTGTTTACATCTAATAATGTTAACCACACTATTTGGGATAACGAAAGATGATAAAGACAGCTTCAAATTTATACATACAGGAACAACCTCAGGAACCAGAATTTTAAGACCTGGCATCTGAGAACATAGGATTGGTAGGCCAGCTTTACAGATAACTGAAATTTGTATTTGACCATAAAACTCTAACTGGCACATTTCTGCTCCCAGTGTTACTCTATAAAGAGCAAAATGGCACACCAGTGCCAAATTTTGCATACTCTATGTACCAAAAAGTCTATTTGGCACTAAAGCTCTTATTGGTACCCTTAGCTGTTATAAACAATATGTCAGATTAGGTTAGCAGCAATACAAAATAATTCTTGGGTTGGACATTTTTTTAAATAATTTTTGTATAAATAATATATTACCATAGATATATTCAAAGTTATCATACCACAACAATCTTATAACCATCCATGGCTAGTAAGCGCAATATAAAAAATTATTAAATATGTCATTAATAGTCTATTGGTATTTGAATCAATGGCTCTGACCTTTTAACTGCTTCTTTTCTAATATCCTGCATTAGAATGCTATGCTGCAGCGCTAACACTAGAGTCTATGACCATAAACAGAAACAACAACCTGAGATTCAATTTTGGCTTTTATCTTCTGTTTTTTACAAATATGTTTGGTTACTATCTTTGTTTATGAAAAATATAGAAGTCCATTGCTCCTTGTGGTAAGTTTCTGTTAAGTTCAGCTGCAATGTCATTCAGCCACCTTGAGGAGCATCACTATGAAGTACATCTGCATAGTGCCCAGAAAGTACCTAATTTTGTATACCTCAAACATAAAATTATGGACCTGTGAATAAGCATAATGTGGGCCCATTTTTGGTCATTTTCCCCATCTTTATCTATCCTGATTAATCCTAAGCAAGAAGGATGGTAATTGTACTTTCCAGAATGTCACATGGCTGCTTAAACATAGATTTTCACTTTCTTACTCACCGTATGCTCTCTCTGAGTGTATCTCGGCCTTCTGGGTAACCATAGAGACTATCCACAAAGTCTGACACGGCAAAGTCAAAGTCCTCAGCTGTGACACCATCCTCAGAGTCCACAATTCCCTCCACAAACTTCACACCTTCTCCCTGGTTGACCCCCAGCATCACATCATAGTTCAAAAACTCTCCCTGCTCCATCAGAATCTGAGGGTCATCAGGTATAACATCGCCATCAATCACCGGGGCAAAAGCAGTGTGATATTTGGCCGGAGTAATGTTCTGCTCCACAAGTTCACGGTAACTTCGGCCCTGGAGGCAGGTGACCAGTTGAGTGCTGTCATCAATGCCACAGCCAACCCTCTCGCCGAGCTGCCGGGCATATTTGCTTGGCTGGTAGTTGACAGCCCAACTGGCTAAAGCGCTGCCACTCTGGATAATGGCTCTGTGGAACAGATCTAATACAGAAAATACAAATGCAATAATTGTAAAAATGCTGATTTGCGCACACACATTTTTTGTATGCAAATATAGCAACAGACACATATACGAATATACGTTTAAAATTAAATCATGGAAAGACTTACTACAGCTTTTTTTCAACAAAAAAAAAATTTCAGCTGTAAAAGAGTTTAAAGTTTAAAGGAGATTCTAAAACGCATCACACAACATTCACATATTTATTGGGCACCCCTGGTAGAGATGTGTAAAAAGCCTTAAAATACATTTATCTTTTATTGTCCAGCCATCACACCGTGCAAGAAGAAGACGGGTACTGTGTATCAGAGATAAATGTGTTTTGGTGGAAAATGTGTGAATCAACACCAGAAGAAAAGCAAAAGCCTAAAGAAGACGCTAGCTGAAGCTGTTAATAGTGCATCATTATCTAGGGTGATGCAAGTCCTGTACCGACATGTCATGAAAGGCAGAGAGAGGAGCCATTTCTCCAAAAGCAACTTAAAAGCTAAATGACAGTTTGCAAATGGAGACAAAGGAAGACGATGCTAATGTTCTGTGGTCTGATAAAGTTATATTGCCGTGTTCTGCCATAATGGCCATTAATATATTGGGAGAAAAAAGGGGGACATTTGCAGGACACCATCCCAATTATGAAGTACAGAGGTGGCAGCGTCATGATGTGTGGGTGTTTTGCTGCAGAAGGAATTGGTGGAGTTCACAAATTAGATGGCATCATGAGGAAAGAACATAATGTCAAAAAATCGAAGCAACATCTCAAAATACCAGCTATGAAGTTAAAGTTTAGTGTACATGGGTATTCCAAATGTACAATGAAATTGCCCAAGCTTCAAGATACGCAAAACATTTAACTCAAGTTGTTAAATGGTAGCTCTACCAAATAATAAAACCATGTATGTAAATGACAGAATTTCAAGAAAGTTAACAGTTCTCTGAAAAAATATTCTCTGTCTCTAATTACTCTGACATTTAGCAAATAGAAATAATGGTGGCAAATTAACTGACCTAAAACTTGAAATGTTTAGTAGTAAATGTGTGTAAATATCTGGTTTGAACTATATCCAATTTGTTGTGTTGATCTGTGTGTTGGGGACCTTTAAATCATAATCCAAAACTCCTTGTTTCCATGGGATATAATATGATGCAACACTGTGGATTTTCTTAGCCACTCCTGAGTATTGGCTAACAGAATAGCCATTTTTCTAGAGTTAACAGTTAAAACGAGGAACAAGCATGCAAACAACCACAGGAAATCACACCCAGTATGCTAAACTGAATTAAATTATGTGTCTAACAATACAATTCTAGAATTCTAAAACAATTCTAAAAAATTATAATAATAAATAAATAATGTGCTTGAAATAAAATACCAAAAAGATTTAACATAGAATTGTATAGGCACCAGCTCCCCGCTCGATCCAGTATGGAAGAAGGAAAATTGATGGATGGATTGTATATTATTTATTATGTAAAACGATGTAAAAAGATAATAACAAGACAAAGGCATTAAAGTCAAATAAAACATTGAGCAGAACCAAATAAAGACAAACTTACTTAAAAGTGATAAATGTATAAAATAAAATAAAAAAAAACTTAAGTTAAAGTTTAAGTTAAAGCCAGAGTTGAAAGATTAGTTTTTAATTTGATCTGAAAGGCCTTAAAACACAGTCTTTAAGGCTCTTTACACTTATTTACCAGGGATGCCAGTAATAATGGATATCACTAAAACCCTAAATGTATGATTTTTCACAGAATACACCCACCCTCATCAGCATCTGCTTACTATTACAATCACCTTTATGAAATGTAGGTCAACAAAAAGTAAGTTGAACATCAATAAGCAATAAAACAAAGTTGCATGATTTTGTTCTTACCTTCAGAGTAGTGGGACAAGGTGAGGAGGCTGACACATGATGCACCAGCACCAGATCCAAACACAGTGACCCTGTTTGGATCTCCACCAAAGGCTGCAATGTTCTCCTTCACCCAGCGCAGAGCTTGAATCTGATCGAGCAAGCCATAGTTTCCTTTTGCTGCCTGGTCACCTGTGCTAAGAAACCCTGCAGGAAGGCAGAGATAAATGGAAGTCAAATTAACACACCGCAAAAGATATAAAGTTATAATCAATAAATTAGAATATGCAAATACTTTGTGGAATAACCTTTCTACAGAGCACAGCTGCATGTCTTGCCCCAGGTTCTAACACTGGTTGCATTTGATTTTATTTAAAAGCAGCAGAGTAAAAAAGGCCAATTACAATTGTACCACGCATTTTCAGACATTTTTTGGAAAACATGTTGAAAACTAAATATCCTTTTCCTTCCATTTCACAATTATGCACTAATTTGAGTCTTTCACATGATGTCCCTATTAAACATATTGAAGCTTGTAATTGTGTCATTACAAAACATGGAAAATTTCATGGAGCATAAACACTTTTACAAGGCACAGTATTTATCATAGCTCTAAGGATGAAATCTATAAAAAAAAAAGATGTGGTTTTCCTACTTAGAAGTCTCAGACTAGACTAAACCACAAAAGTGCATTCATACTCCTGTGAACTTACACAAGCAGAAAACCACACATGCTTGCCATTGTATCCACAGCCGCCCCCCTATTCCCTCTTCTACTGACATTATTAAGTAAACACAGAAGATCCTAATGGCTCATTTTGCCACAGTATATCTCATTACTGCGGAAACTCATTTCTGTGAACCTCCAGCACAAAAAGAGTATAATAACCATGAAGGCAAGGCTAAAGTAGTGCATTACTTCACTTACGTGCATTTTGTCAAATGTTTCATTGAAGCAAAAAGGGAAAATATCAGGATTGTGTTCATCCTGAGTGGTTACAGGATTATATGCATTCAAGCAATTTTAAAGTAAAGCAGTTTAAGTAGTTCACATTTTCACAGAGACATGCTTCATTTCAGGGTGAATACTGCAGAGTAAGCAAAAAGTCATTGGAATAATAGTCTATTACATTGTGTAAAGGGGCTCACCTCATGCATTCACTCATGATGATGGAAAACAGGAGGAGGAGGAAGGTGATGTTGCTACTCGAAATGAAGATGATGATGGGAATGTTGAAGATTGTTTTGGAGTTGGCACAAACACACAAAATGGAGGGGGGTAAAGACAAAAATAAGCATGTAGAATTGCTCTTTATTTAGCTCATAATGTTGATCACATCTGCAGCAGCAATTTTCCACAAGGTCAGAATTAAACCCTTAAACCATACTGAGAATAAAGAAGTCTGCATTCAATAAAAGCCTTGAAATTCAGTGTTTAAAGACATTTAAATCTTTCATAATGTGTTCAGCTGGGGTTCAATACATTTTCAAGAAAACATCCACCGCCTGAGGCGACCTGATAGCTAAGCTGGGAGGGTGCACGGCACATGGGCATGAATGCCTTCAAGCAGCAAATTCCAAGACCAATTCCAGGCCTGTTGGACCTTTTACTGCATGTCGTTCTCCACATTTCCTGTCTCCTTCCCTCTGGTCTAATAAAAAAACCATCATCTGCTTAATTAAAGCTGAGCCAAAGATGTGGCTGTCCTTCTGAGATCAGAACATCTCATAAAGTCCTCAAATGCTTCCATGCAGCAGAATTAGTTTCAGTTTTGTGCTTTTAAAGAACAGTTTCATGGATAAACAAACTTGAAACGAGGCCTCTTTCATATATAATTGTTACTGTTTATATATAAAATAATATCATCTGGACAACTGAATATGCATCTTGTGCACTTGACTTAATCACATCGAGGCCATAGATATTCTGCTGGCATAAACAACTCAATACTGCTGCTCTTAGTACAGCTAAGTAAATGATGCTTTATGGCATTAAATGTTTTAACCCTCATGTGCCTCTACTTAAGCTACGTCATTTCGATAACTGCAGCCACAAAAAAACTAAACAGACTTTAAGATCCATTTATTCAACTCCTTGGCTTTTTAGGGCAGACTAAAATTAGAAAACAAAATGGAAACCATTTTTTTGCTGTTTAGAGAGCAATGAACAGAAGAGCCATGGAGTTACAAAGGATCCGATTCGAGTCGATGACAGTAGTGGAGAGAAAAAATGGCTTTAGGGAGGTTTTGTTTCCACAAGGGATGCCGAACATGTTTTCATTCAAACAAAAGAAGTAGAGGGAGAGAAACTGTGCTCTGGGTACAAAACATATCACTGATGGTTTGAACATTTTTATAGCTCATTGAAGGATTAAATAACCCAGATGGTGAAAATGGTATAAATGTGTTCACAAAAATTAGCTGTTGTGTTGAGATATAAAAGCTGCATATCATCTTAAACAAAACTGTGATGAGTCATTGAGAATCCCTGGATAATAGGGAAATGTTGAAAGATAATTATCAACCTGTCTGAACTGATCTTCTTAATCAAAAACACAAAAATACGGCACA